>MU189887.1:18361-47838 GCA_016904865.1 Pissodes strobi | reverse complement strand
GAATTCAGCTTCTTTGGCATGGTTCCGATTGGTTCCAAAGTCATCCCACATACCTAAGGGGAACGATGACTGAAGTGACGTGCTGACAGAGATGAAGAGTGGAGCGTTCGGGTAGCAATTTCAGTGTAAACTGATCAGAGATCTCTATTGACTATCATTAAGCTTGTTAAGATAATTCTTCTTCATTTTTCAGGATCCAGCTTACTCGATGCCTTAGTGAAAGACCTCAATATCTTTGCATCCCACATGAAATTTGACTGCATTGGAAATTGCATTGTAAATATCCTAAATATTCTTCCATTCGTCATCAGCTTCATTAGAGTCGATGAATTGGAATGGACTAGCGGGAGTTTACCCTCTGGGACCAAAGCCAAAGTCGCTATAACACAACAGGATAGTTTATTTCTTCCCTACTTTGACATGTATTTTATGGAGATTCTTAAATTCAATTATTTTTACCAGCTTGAACTTCCTATCGCTCACATTTCACTGTCTGCTCATCCACCAATCGTTGGTCGATGGTCTGCTTAATGTTGTCCGGCATTCGTAACTCCGCCATTGCCGGTCCCAAGCCCGGATGAGAAAGGAGGAGGGGGCAGTTTCGCAGTTTTTCATTCACTTCTAGCGAGCCGCGGTTACAAACCATAATGACAGTTGGGTGGGCGGGGCTTGAATTGCTTACTATCTGGAGGGTTTGTTTGAAAGTCTTGACGGTTCAGCGAGTTTCCTGTAAAGACTCTAGTGGTGTAGTGGTTCGATGCTGCGTTTCCGACACGACGCTGCGGGCTCGATTCCCGGCAGTGGCAAAGCTTTTTTTTTTAAAAGTTATGTTAGTAAAAAGTTTTTTTTTATTAATTTTGGGTTAGCTTTGGTTAGTTTCTTTTTCTTGAGCCCCCGTAGCGAGCGGAGGGTCACGCGTGAGTGAAATATTAAAAGTTCTAAAATCGTAAACAAACCATGTACCGCCCATTATGGTTTATAACGGCTGCTCGCTAGAGTCGAGTTAGTTTTTCGCCCTGTTACTGAGTCATTTTAGGCTACATAGCTTTTCATGACCGTCCTCTTTGTTTTGTTCAAAATGTGTAGAACGACGCTGCCCTTTTTCAGCATGCCGTTTCTTCAAGAGTCCTAATGGCAAATATCTTAAATATTATTTAATTTTCAGCTTTATTAGAGTCAATGAATTGGATTGGACTAGTGCGAAAGTACCCACTGAGACCAGAGGGCGAAGTCGTTGTTCATTGAGGAACAACAAAGAAGTTAAATTTGCTGCAGAAGGGCACTTTATTTCTCCCCTGCTATGTCATCGAGATCACTCATAAGCATTCTTTAATTTTCAGCTTCGTTAGGGTCAATAAATTAGATTATATGGATATTAGGTACTACCAAAACTGGTCGAAAGAATCCACCGCATCAGGCTAGTTGGTATCTGGACATTGATTTCTCCAACTTTCAAATCTCCTAGATTTCCAGTCACTGACAAAACAAATTCTGAAGATTCAAGATCTGCATTTATCATTTCTAGGTTTTGGTTATGAATCATCTGCCACAACAAATCATACATGACAGTGTTCAACAGGCAATTTTTACATTTCATTATTTTGTTTGTTTCTGTTTTATTGATTTATAGGTGCATATAATTTCCGTAGCAACAAGTCGCCAGATAACATATACATTCGGGGCAAAACAAGACACCTGATACCATCTTCAATCGAAGAAAGCGCTGCTAGCACCACTTCTCTCGGTAAGACGATAAAGTGTGGTTATGGGCATGGATTTTTGACACTTGGGAAAATTGGTTTGTTATTGTTATACCCGGGGAAAACAGAACATGTAATGTATTTTCTATGAACAAAACTCATTGCTCATTGCAATTATATCTAAAGAAATTACAACAAATTTCCAAAATCAACGAAGTAACGGCGCTATACAAGCAACTAAGACAGAATGGACTTCGTCACCCAGGAATTTGACCAAGTGCGGTATTTCCTCAACAAAACCCAAACGTTCCTCTGTTGTATAAAAAAAATATTACCAAACTTTATTATAATAAGATCACTTTATTGACTATAAATACATGTAATTATATCCTAAAATTAGAGTACCATTAACCTAGGAGCGATGTTCATCGACATCAGCTCCTGGAACAACAACTTAGCAGCGTAAGGCAACCGGACCTGCGAAATCTGCGTCTTATTTTTACAGCCTTTGCATTCGAACGTGTTATTCCTCATGTTGGCAATAGCGATGAGCCCGCAAAAGTTGCAGATGTGCACTCGATAAGGATCAGACACCTCGAACAGGCGCTCCCTCAAAAATTGAGCCGCGCCGTGGGAAATTTGACAGTCCCGTTCCATTTCCCCGAAACGCAGGCCTCCGTCTCTCGCCCTACCTTCCATAGGTTGTCTGACGAGGATCTGCACGGGACCCCTGGCTCTGGAGTGGATTTTGTCGTCCACCATATGCTTGAGACGCTGATAATAAGTAGGGCCCAAGAAAATTTGGGCGTTGATCTTCCTACCGGTGTGGCCGTTGAACATTACCTAAAAAGGATTTGAATCATTCGAGCTAACCTAATAAAAAAATGGTAGTACTAACCTCATTTCCTCTCAGCTGATACCCGTACTCCTGCAAGAGCGTGGAGATTTTCTGCACGTTGACGGCATCGTTGAAGGGCGTTGCATCACCTATTTCACCCTTATTGGAGGACACTTTGCCCTGGATGCACTCGATCAAGTGACCAATCGTCATACGAGAAGGGATAGCGTGAGGGTTGATGATGATGTCTGGCGTGATACCCTCACATGTGAAGATCATGTCCTAAATAAAAAAAGGTTTTTATTGCAATTTTTATCATTCACAAAATATAATTATTTTCACCTCTTGACGATACTGAATTCCGCACGTTCCTTTCTGTCCGTGACGGGAAGCGAACTTGTCACCGATTTGAGGGATCCTGACTGACCGTACCCTGATCTTGCAGAACTTGTACCCTTCCGAGTTCAGAGTTAACATCACTTGGTCCACCACTCCCGTTTCGCTGTTTCGCAGGAAGGTGGAGGCGTCACGTTTTGAGAATCTCTTTGTTGTTCCCTCCAACTATAAATAGGAATATTACAATAAATTATCTTTTTATAATACAATGACTGTCCAAGAACAGAAATTATGATGTGATTATTGCATAATTTGAAGTTCAAAGTCAAATAAAAATTTGCCGAGCAATATATTCACAAATACTTACTTCATCGTCATTTTCGGGTAGAGTCATCGTTTTCCCAATAACCACGTCATCTCCCGACACTCTTATACCGGGGGAAATGATTCCGTCCTCATCTAACTTGTCATACAGGGCGTTTCTCATGCCTTGACAAGTTTGTCTGGTCGGTTTCTCGAACTGTTCCTCTTGATCACCGATACGTTTCGATTCTGCGTCCTTGTACGATCGATAAAACACCGACCTTTACATCAAAGGGCATACATTAATAAATATAAATATAGAATCACCAGAATGGTTAGTGAGGTATTTAGGACTATATTATTTAGTTTGCATTTCTGATCCCCAGAATGTTGCAAATTCATTTAATACATTTTTTATTGACTCGGTATCGATGCACACAGAGAACTTTAAGGTTCCAATTACCATTGAGATGCCATGCACCAGTTTTCCATCAATTTTCTTACTTCCTCTTAATCAGCATGAAACTCTAGAAATTATTAAATCTGCATCAAAGAAAAGGTCTGTGGCGCAGATGAGATCCCCTGTAATTTGTTATGTGAGTGTTCCACCGGAATGCTCTCTGTGTTGACTGATCTCATATTCAAATTCAAAGTTTTATTGTCTAACAGGAAACAAATCCCAATGATAAGACAATTATTGAAAAATTAAGCTTCCTAACTAGTACAATATTAAACTAATAGTAGGTAGTATAACATGAGTTGCTTAAATAACTTGATCTACGAGTACAGATTTTAAATTACTTAAAGTCATGCCAAACAGATCAACATCAAACCGCAAATGAACATCATTAAACCAGTTACATGCTCTATATAAGGGCTCTTTCTTGGCCAAATTGGTGCCATAAGTGTTAAGATAAAATACATTGTGTCTTCTTGTATGGATGTAGGGAATAACAAAATTCAAAGCTGATAAGAGATCTGAAGCATCAATTACACTAAACTGCCACAAATAGAAGATTGATGAAGAGACAGAGCATTAAACCTTGATTAAATCCCCTTTCAGGGTATACACCATCCAATTTGAAACTAATGTATTTGTAGAATTTCCGCTGAACATGTTAAAGAAGCATACAGTAGGCGTAATTTTACTAGGGAGTTAAACAAAATTGTCCTGCTCAAAGTGTTAGAAAATTGTCCAGTTGATCTTATAATGAAACCTAGAGTCTTTAAAGAAGACCTTATGATATAGGTATTAAAGGTAAGCCTTTTATCAACACAGACCCTCAGGTCACAAACAGAGTCACAATCTGGAAGAGTGGTATCATTTATTATGTAGCCAAAGTCAATCTCATCTTTGAGCAAGGAGATTGACATCTTCTTACATTTCTGAAGATTAAGTGGGAGTCTGTTAGCTTCGCACCATTCATAAATCCTATCAAGATCTGCCTGCAGCTGCATGCAGTCATGATGACTCTTAACAAGACGAAGAACCTTCATGTCATCTGCAAACAGTAAAAACTCACTGCCAATACCTGGAGAAATGTCATTGATAAAAATCAAAAACAAAAATGCCCCCCTGGGGGGGCACCACTTGAGGCGACGTAGATAGATGATCTGAACCCATTAAACTCCACAAACTGAGGTCTATCCAATAAGTACGAAATGAAAAACTCTACCAGGTGTTTATGAAAGCCTTTTTATAAAGTTGTTTGGAACGAATACCATGGTCCATCTTGGCGAAGGCTTTAGCAAAATCTGTGTAGATTACATCAAGTTGATATTTGCAATTTATAGCCTCATAAGCGTTCTGCAGAAATGATGTTAAATTAGTGACTGTAGATGTGGACTGAAAAAAAAACATGCTGATTAGATAAAATAACATGTTAAATTTGGTGAAACAGGTTGCTATAAATGCAGGTCTCAAAGACCATAGAAAAGTTGGACAAAATGGAGATTGGGTGATAGTTCTTTACCATATTTCTTTCACCTGACTTAAAGATAGGGCAAATTTTTGCTTGTTTCCAGGCATTGGGAAAAGTGCTTGTGCGAAAAGACAAATTGAAAAGTATACACAGAGGTTTAGTGAAAGCAGAAGTACAATCATGAAGGAGAAAAGAAGGCACACAGTCAAACCCTGCAGTCGCCTTATTTTTTTAGCTTTTTTAAGGATGTTAATACATCTTCATGATTTAATTCATATATATGATTATAAGAAGCAGATTGTAAATGACTGAAATCAGCAGATGGACTGGAGCTGTTTAACACACTACCAAAGAAGTTTGCAAAAGCATTCACAATTTCCAGAGAAGTAGACAAACAATTGTTATTGTAGATCAAAGTATTAGGGATTCTAGATGTGTTTCTTTCTTCTTGTATAAATTTCCAAAATCTTGGGACCATGATGTATAAAACTTTCAGTATCTGTTATATAAACCTTATAAGCTGCATCAATATAGGACTTTATAGAAGATCGTAAGGATTTATACACATTATAGTCAACTAGTGATTTAGTTATTTTCCACCTGCCATGCAACTTGTACTTTTCCTTAAGAGCTGCCACAATTTGGGCAGTATACCAGCTGGGATAGCGATATTTGCTTTTACGTTGTCTATAACGAGGAACCGTTTTGTCAAAGATATCATCTAAAACACTATAAAAACTGGAAACTGCCTTATTAATATCTTCAAATTCATGAAGAAAATTCCATTGAACTTCAGAGATAAGGTGATATAGCATGGGAAAGTTAGCCCTTTTAAAATTATAGTTAAGACTTTCAGGGTTTGCTATAAAGTTACAATTCTTACTTGTTTCTGTTTCAAATGATATAGCAATAGAAGGATGCTAAGCGTCCTCTGGTACAAGTGAAACACTATTATCAACAATGCATGAAAAATTAGCAAGTGCCAGATCAAGGATATTACCTTGTATGCTATGAATTAAATTGGCAGAGATCAGAAAAAGCTAAAAAATCATGCAGTAATGCCAACTTTGTATTAATAATTGGTTCTGGAACTTGAATATTGATATTAAAATCACCTATAATTGAAACTTTCTGGTTCTGTAAATAGTTAAGAGTAGAAATATAGTCAAATAAAAACCTGCAAGTTTTAATTGGAGAATTAGATGATACGTAAATAGCAAATATAAAGATAAATTTAGAGTCCACACTGATTTTGCAGCAAACCACATCTACCTGTGGAATCTGATCCTCCAGATTATTGAGATCTATTTTGGTTGAACATAGATCATTCTGCACACCAAGCATTACTCCACCTCCACGAGTGACTCCCATAGCCTCCAAATTTCTATCCTTGCGATATATAGTGTATTCACTGGAGAACAGCTCTAGGTCACAGACACCATCCTGCAACCAAGTTTCAGACACGGCAACAACATCATACTCTCCCTCGCACACAAATTTATAAAAAGCATGAATTTTACTGTTAAGACCTCGAACGTTTTGATGCATTATAGCATGGCTGGATACAATTTTTGGAACTCCATTGCTATACACAATTCTCAGGTCTTCCTCCCCAGCTTCAAGCCGCTCTTGCAATTGCTTCCTGACATTCCTATGCTGATTGGATTGATTTGGAGTCTTATCATCTGACAGAGAAAGTTGCTTTAGAGGAGGCACACTTTTGATCTTCTTGGAATTTTTTTTTAAGGCGGAGGCAACAGCAGCAGAAGTGCATACCACCTTAATAGGTCGACACTTAAGATCAGTTTTCTTGCCAAGCCTGAAAGCATTAAAGCTCCCAGCATCAAAAGATTCATTGGGACAACAACTTGCAACCACATAACGGACCAGATTATTTATATTCTCTGCAGATTCTGAGCAGTTAAAGATCATAACATTCTTTTTCCTGATTTCTCTTTCATTGTATTCTTGAAACAGTTGCTCAATGTTTCCCATGGCAGAAGATGAACTGCTGGCTTTAGTTTTGATAGAATTGCTTGCCTTAAATGTCGCGAGTTCTTGTTCAAGCTGAGCCATATACTTAGTTAAAAGGACATTATGAGTCTTCAGGAGATCATTTTTTATCTTCCACTTCACTAAGCAGTTTTTTTAAATATGTAGTCTCCACCTGAAGTGCTGAAAGAGATGCATTAGTATTTTGGTTGCCGGGCAATGCATGAGATTTAATCTTATTTAAGTTCTCTTCCTTGCAGCTTGGACACCACAGAATACATGCGCGACACTGCAACAACATAACACGCAGTTCTGTAGTGGTTTTGATTTCACAGCAAGTCCTACAGATTGGTCAATGGCACCAATCACAAGGATATCCAAACAGCTGATTTTTATCCTCTTTGGCAATACATTTAGATTTACATACACAGCAAGTCATAATCTCAGATTGACTAATTTTATTGACCCAATAAAATGATACTGCTAAACAAGTTTAAAATAATTGTACTAAAAATTGTACAATTGCAACTCAACTGAACAACCACAATGATAAAGTTCCAAAAAACTAAGGAATTTAACAGAAATGTTTGCATACCATATTTAACTGAACAATAGGCAGCAACGCAATGGGATTCTCAGATTGACAATAGAAAATTATTTTAGCACAACATACACTTTAATTGATTATCAAGCTTCTTCTGTAGTTTCTGTAGAACCGCCAAAATTCATAAAACTATCGTTCCAATTTGGCTACTTTCCAAAAGAAATCAGATCTGCTATTGTTGTATCTCTTCTCAAAAAAGGTGACATATTACTTGTTGAGAATTACAGGCCTGTTACTCTACTATCTGTGTTTTCGAAGATTTTTGAAAAAGCTTATAAAAAAAGACTTGTCAACTTTCTAGATGCATGTATTGTATTGTCGTGTCATCAGTTTGGATTTCGCGCGGGACTCTCCATATTGGATGCCATAATGTCCTTCTATGCCACAATTTTAAGTAATTTTGAATTAAAATTGAAATCTGTGGGTATATTTTTTGATTTCACTAGGGCGTTCGATACTATTAACCACACCTTGCTTTTGAACAAACTTTTTTATTATGGAATAAGAGGCCCAGCTCTTGAATGTCGGATAGGACACAGGCTGTCAGACTTAAAGTTGAAAATGGAATATCTATGTTTGATTGGTTGTCAGTTGTAACTGGGGTTCTCCAGCGCAGTGTTCTTGGCCCAGTACTCTTTTTGCTGTTTATAAATGGCATGCCTTTCCTGGTTGATAACTGTTATTTGTCTCTTTTGCTGACGATACATTACGATTTTGTTATTATTTTAACGACAAACACGTCTTGAATAATTTATGATGATCGCACTTTTTAGTTTCTTTTCTACTTTTCAAAAGCGGGTGAAAAATGACATCTTAGAAATTGGAAAACTCGATTTCAAGAGGAAAAATCTCCAACTCTCCCGCCTGTCAACCTGCGTCCTCTTCTCTCGTTCCTTCTCGGTTTCCGATGTCTCACGAATTCCTCATACGGCTGCTCCTGCCACATTTTTGACCAATCAGCATTCCTCGCGCCGAATATTCCTTTCTCTCTTTCGCTGAACGATTAGTGTAATGTCCTTTCGCTTTAAACATTCACAGGTTGCCTGCGCGGTTTACCACCTTCGCGAACGATATTAGAGACCTCCCGCATAACCGATATTTACATCATCCGTAAACGAAAAATAGGAAGATTCTAATTTAAATTATTCGAAAAACCAACCTGAGCCATAGATTAAATAGAGAATAGTTACCAACACTAAACATTTAAAGAAATAAAATTATAATAATAATGAAATTACAATAATAATAATAATAATAATGAAAAAGAGGGTTGGACTGTGGCTCTGCACATATTAAAACATATTTGACTCCCTCTATGTGACAAAGATTTGACATTGGCAATTGCAGTTATTCTTCCTAACAGTCCTAACATGTACAGGGTGTCCGGTTATAAATGTAACCCCCCTTTAACTTTTTTATTTACCCTCGTATAAAAAAATGTTAAGTACAAAAGTTGTAAGGATCTTCATATAGTTTTCTGCGGTGTTACTAGAAAAACAATTGAACATCGAAATTCTACTGTGCAAATTAAATTAATGTTTTTTTAAATGGGACACCCGGTATATTCTTCCGGATATCGGTAGAGCTCTTTAAGATGAGTTCAGTAATATAAGGTTTGTTGGGTCTAGCTATAATAGTTACCACGTAAATTGCAAAAATGTCGGGTATCTGATTATTACTGAACCCCTCTCCTAAATTCTCTATTTGGTGAGCTAGAAAAAAATGTTGTATACAAAAGTTGTAGGTTCCTTCAGAAACTTTTCTGCGGTGTTTCTAGAAAAACAATTGAACATCAGAAAAACTTCTGAAGCAAGAATTTTTTTTCTAGCTCACCAAATAAACAATTTAGGAGAGGGGTTCAGTAATAATCAGATACCCGACATTCTTGCAATTTACGTGATAACTATTATAGCTAGGCCCAACAAACCTTATATTACTGAACTCGCCTTAAAGAGCTATATCGATATACAGAAGAATATACAGGGTGTCCCATTAAAAAAAACATTAATTTAATCTGTACAGTAGAATTTCGATGTTCAATTGTTTTTCTAGTAACACCGCAGAAAACTGTATGAAAATCCTTACAACTTTTGTATTTAACATTTTTTTATACGAGGGCAAATAAAAAAGTTAAAGGGGGGTTACATTTATAACCGGACACCCCGTACTTTCAATATAAATATAATCGGCACTAGTTTTACATTAATTTATCAAAAAAATGTGTAAGTCACTGATGAAAATATCGTAAACCATCGAGCAAGGTTGCCGAATCCTTGATTTAACCCGAAAAACTGAATCTATTCAATTGCGCCGTCAAAATTGTGATCCTTCAGGTGTGAAACGTGATTCTTTAAGGGAGATCGCTAGCAAGTAATGTATTTAATTTTTTTTTAAATGTACAATTTGCCATAATTTTTAAACAAAAAAAGTAGTACATTTTGAATTCGTAAGGAAAAGCACCACCGATAAGTGTAGCATGTCAATTTTCAGCCATTGTATAATCAATATGCGGTGTAACACTTGATTTTGCTTTCATACTGCGCCTGCAACTCACTGCAAAGGTAATCGCAAACAAACGAGATGCTACTAATTTTGACAAAATATCGTTCTCTCTTCTTCATTAGTATAGCCTCTTGTAATGCAACAAAGTGAAACAGCGAAACAAGTGACGTCGACCGCCCGCCTACTGGTTCCTTGGAAAGCTATCAGATAGCTACGCAGTGGGCTAAAATCCAAAAACGCAATATACAAAAAGAGTTTTATAATTTTATGAAGTTGTACTTGATAAACCTTTACAGGAGAGTGTTTAAGAAAAAAGTACTGTCCTACGAAATAAGTACAAATAAAATTGATAAAATGACAGAATCACAGCGATTTATATTTTCCTTGGGAGGCCATGAAAAATGAAACTAAAAATGGCCATGTATAACAAGAACAAGTATTTAAACGCTTGCCATAGATATTGTTTAGTAAAATAAAATAGCTTTTTTGATTTTTGAATGGTAGTTAATTGTCATATTTCCATAGTTGTCATGATCGATCTTACTTTTAAAATGTCTCCAAACGCTGATTATGACAGGATTTTAATCATTTGTTTTTGATATTCACGGCCGACTTTGGGTTAATGCGAATGTGCGGAGATTTTATTCTTCATGTCCGCCCAAATTCGATGTAATTACGTCATCAAGTGATTTAAAGCTCGTCTTATGCGTGCATCACTCAATCGATTTCGGACTAGAGTTTTTAAAAAAAGATGAAAAAATGACGTAACTGTTTTTGAACAGATTCGTCATTTTGGCTTTGCTGTTTAGGTTTAGTTTACATTAAGAAAGGGTTTTAGTTTTCTTTTCTAATCAAGCCCTGCTTAAGCAATAAACCTCTGATTTTCTCTTCAAGTTAAAGTAAATTAGTCTCGCATACGGTTTTGTTCATCAGCTATTGTTTCTGGAAATGACTATCGTGGTCGACTGTACTCTAGGCATAGTTTTACTAAGTTTTCCAATGCATGTTAGGATCCTGATTGGACTATCTGCGTAGGAGACAATTCATTGACCAGCTTTCATACTTTTCTTATGAGCGTCTTTGAAAGAGTATTTCCTATTATAACTTTAAGATCTATTCCAAAAAAACCTTTAACTCATCTTATTCAGCAGGATTCAGCTAAATTTTTGGGAATCATGGTTGATAGACATTTATCTTGGGATGACCAGGTTGGATCAGTATGCAGAAAGTTATCACAGAGCAACTATGCTATTCTGCAACTGAGGGATTTCGTAGATGGCTTTACTCTTAAAACTTTTTACTATGCAGCAGTGCATTCTGCTTTAGCCTATGGCTTGTATACATATATGGGGAAACTCCTCCAGCATAGAAATGGTGTCAATCTGTCAAAAGAGAATTATTCGAACTATGTATAGACTTCCGTTTAGAAAATCTTGTCAGATCTTTAAAATGCAAAGAATCCGAATAGTGATAAATGTTTATATCCTTCAATGTGCATGTCAAGTGTTTAAAAATTCTGATACCTATAGAAAAGTTGGAGATGTAAATTTATATAATACATGTAATGCTAACAAATTCTTTATTCCTATGACTCGGTTATCTTAGATGCAGGATGGTCCGGTGATTGTATCTTTAAAAATATTTAATCATCTTCCAGAACGTATTAAGGGTGAAAAAACCCACTCACGTTTTAAGAGCTCTTTAAAAACCATACTAGCTGACCTCCCCTTTTATTCTTTGACTGAGTTTTTTAAACATAAATTTTACTTAGATATAGGATTTTTTTAATGATATTTTCGGTTTTTTTGTATTTGACAATTCCGATGCATATTTATGCCTATGGAAATAAACTATTTGTGTTTATTTGTAAATATCGGTATTGGCCTAATGAGAATCACGTTTCTAATAAATAATTTTCCAAACAAGTCGCAGCCTATAGAGAAATTAGACAAACCTAAAAAAGCCACGTTCGACAGCCGAAGAATTCAAGATGACGGAATCTTCTTGATTGTATCCGGTATAGCATGCGATGGCTACTATGCTGTTGATGCCGGCCGGTAATTCTCTGAACCGAAGATATTCCATAGATCTTGTGGTTACCAACGGTTTGTGCGGATAGTACAATACATGTGCTAGAGTGTCCATCCGCACGTGGAAGTTTGTAATGTAAACTCCTGAAATAAATTTAAACGCATAATGTTTTTTCATAAGCATTCAAGAACATTACTTACCCATAGCCTGTTTACCCATAGCGCTTTGGTAGGTGTTCCTGGGACTCTGGTTGTGATCGGGAAATGGAATAATGGAGGCGCACACCCCCAAAATCATGGCAGGATGGATCTCGCAGTGAGTGTAAGTGGTACAGTAGGCGTATTCCTTTTCCTGTCGTAAATCGTCCGGAGACATGGCAATCATCACCGTTTCTTCCTCGAGAGTGTCAATATATTCCACTACACCTGAAAAACATAACACCAAATGTACGTAGTTATTTATTCATTATAAAAGTTCAATCTTGCATCTGAGTAACGAAAAGATCGAGGAGTTGTTCCTCCAAACTGCATAAATTCACTCAACCATAAAATATAGGGCTGTCCCTATTTGCCTACCTGAAGCTACCAACATTTGCCATCCGTAATTGTTGTATTCCCTTTCCTTCAAGTTGTCGATGTGTTTCTTTTTCAACAAGAGCTGACCGTTCTCGACGATCAGAAGCGGCCTACAGATTCTGCCCGCATCAGTATAAATCCTTATTTCCCTGTCCCTAATGTCTCTGATCATCGACACTTCCGATACGATGATGTCCATCTGACGTCTCAGTTTCCTTAAGGTCGCCATAAGTTGTTCTGGATCACGATGAATGCCAACCTGAAATTTTCAGTAATGTCGTTTATACGTCCGGGATATTATTTTTGTTGATATTCTCACCCAACATCCGTTGACGAATATTTTCGTCGCGTTGGCAATAGCCGACGGAGCAATTTCTTCCAGGTTTTCCATAGACCATTCCTCCAAAAACTCCAGGATGGGTGATGGTTGGGAACCGACGGAAATATATGCCATAAGCGCTAGATTCTTTACGAGGCCTTAAAATTCATTTATTGTAAATAAGGCAGTCATGAATCATTATAATTTTTAAAACTGCAAACCCTCATATAATTGATGCAATTCAAAAATTAACCAAATATTTCATTATTTAATAGAGAAACATAATACATGTTTTATAGCCGCTCAAAGAGGAGTTAAACACTGTAGCACACAATGCAAAATTAGCCTATTTTCATATACATACCTACGGCAGCGCCTTCTGGCGTTTCCGCAGGACAAATCATGCCCCACAGTGTATTGTGTAACTGACGCGGCTTGGCCAGCTTGCCGTCTCTGCCAATAGGCGAGTTTACTCGCCTCAAATGGGAAAGGGTTGATGCAAAGGTGAGTCGGTTCAATACCTGACGGAGAAATACATTTCGTGTCATTTGACATATCCTACCTTTCAATTTTCAACCATATACATATATTAATAATAATATATCATATATACCTACCATTATAATTTCAAAAATAATATAAAATATACAAATACAAATATATTTATTGCCATTGTGGTTACGAATAATATTGGGTCGTCCTACCTGGGATACTCCGGCACGAGCTTGATGAGCTTTCTTTTGGTCACCCCAATTGCCAGTAGCAAGAGAGTATCTTAAGCCATCAGTGATAAGCTTGGTTTTAATAGCCAGATCCAAATTAAAATCCTTTCCCCTGTCTATGAACTTTTGGGCATACATTCGGACTTCTTTCATTAAATTCTTAAACAATCTAAAAATCAAAGACACAAATTTAACAATCACATAAGTGACTACATTTCTAAGTGAAAAGGTTAGATCGAACTTCTTTAGTCAGCGTTCATATTCATACCCTCTAAACAAGAAAGCCAATAACGGACCAGCCAAATCCAGTCTCTTGTTTCCATAATGATCTCTGTCATCTAATTCTCTTCTTCCGAGAGCTGCTAAAAGGAGCCGATGCACCATATATCTACAAATAAATAAATGTTAATTTTTTTTTTAAACAATAAAGAAATTCTTACCCCAAGAAATATGCTTTTTTGGTTTCACAAAAATCCGAAACACCGACATGTGGCAACATTTCTTTCTGTAAAATTTCCCTTGCATATTTTATACGCCTTTCCTTAGTGACACCCGGTCTAGCCCCCCTGGCCCCAATGAAATTAAGGGCAACATTCTGCTCCTGGATAACAAAAGCCTCGTCCAGTGACGGTTTGACCATCTCCATCATTTCTGGATCCTCAAAATCATATATGATATGCTCTAAAATGTCTCTGTCAGCTACAAAACCCAGAGCTCTGAATACTATCATTATTGGTATTTCTTGTTTGATGTAAGGCAAAATGGCAATGATACGTTGACCGATAGCAGCTTTTTTAATAGCCTGACCTCCTCTAGCCATCATGTTGACCCATAGTGTTGAAGTTGGACGGGAACTGTGTTCCAAACAAGACCTTATTTCAGACTTGTATGCATACTTGCCATCCTTCATGGAGAACACATATACAGTGTTTGTAGCCATTTTTTCCTGGGCAATTAACACTTTTTCTGATCCGTTAATAATGAAATACCCACCAGGATCTAAAGGGCACTCATTTAATTCTGTCAAATCACGATCTGTGAGGCCACTGAGTAAACAATATGTTGAACGTAGCATAATAGGAATCTTCCCAATAAAGGTTTTCTGGTGCTGTGTTTCTATGGGATCCTCCCCATCCTTTATAATAGTCTTTGTGATGTCCACATACAAAGGGGCTGAATATGTTAAATTCCTTAGCCTAGCCTCATTAGGCATCATAGGCGAAGGGGCACCATCTTTTTCCCAATGTGTAGGCTTGGACAAATAGATTTGTTCGAACTTAAGCAGAAATCTGGGAGGTACTTCTATTTCACCGGTGGTGTGCTGAGCTTCAGCTTGTAGTTCAATGGCAGGAGAATCTTCAACGATTCTTTGAACAGACATCTGAATGAATTCATCGAAACTGTCCAGTTGCTGCCGTACCAGACCTTTTTCGTCGAAATAGGCGTTAATGACGATCCAACAGGCTTCTTGCCAGAGTTCTGAACTGATTTCTTCGGTTTCTTCATCCTCAAATTGGTCTAAAATAACAGACTTTGATAATGAAGACAAATCTATTCACAAAATTACGGAACCGGCGCGGCGTTTAAAAACTTACCGTATTCTTGTTCGTACATAGACATGTGTAACGTTGTATTTTACGCTAAAAATAAAGAATGGAATCTAATGCAAATCTCTCAAAAATGAGAGAAAGTATTTCACAACGAAAATAAACGAACCGCTTATTGGAACGTCATTTTTCGATTTATTTATATGGGATCCGGGAGGCGGGAGGGAGCGTCTAAAGCTGCGACAGACGGACCACAAAATTTTGTGAGACGGACACTGTATATAGAACACCGACCTATAATGGAGGTCGGTGATATAGAACCATTGTTTATAGACATGATAGAACCGTTGTTTGAGTAAAGTTTACTCAAACAACGATAGAACCCATGTTACATTAGAACCATTGTCTTTATAAACAATGATAGAACCCACTTGGAGCTAGCCGCAGTACGGCAACTAATGAGCGTGAGCAATAACGCAAACGCAATGACTTGGTTTGTTTATTATTTAGAAAATTTATTTAACAAGACATTGCCCCTTGCACTTCCGGTCGTCCTGCCGTTGAGGGACGAACACGTTGGAAACGGATTACATAATTCAGCACGGGTAGTGGAAGTTTTTTGCTTAGAGATCGTGTTCTAATCCTTCAGGGGGAGTCGGGATAGTCGTGCCGACGAGAAGGTGTAAGGGGTGGGACGCGTAGTGGAGGGTGATTCCTACTAGGGCTCCAGGGCATAACTCGGTGCGTGGTAGCGTGGCCTGAAGGCGGTCGGGGGTATTTCTTGCGGGGATTTGGACTCTGGAGTCTCTGACAGAAAGTGGTTATACCTGCAGTGCGCGAAACCTCCTTATATCAGAACTCAGTCGTGCCTCAATATATCATTGTGTTTTGTAAAGTTTAAACATTTGTGTAAAAGTCTGGAATCATCAGGGGCATATGCCCGTCATACTGATGGTTCCTTCAAATATGCCCCTCACACTGGAATAACGTGTAACTTATGCAAGAGGGTCGCCTTGCCTCTAATTAAGCGCCGGAAGAGGGGTGCGCTGACAAATTGCCCGAGAGGGCAGAAGTCACCCCCTTTTCCCTTTAAGACAAAAGGTCATTAAACAAACAAACAACATTGCCCCTTGCCCCTACCGCATCAGAGTGCTTCAGAGTTGCGCATTGCGCGCTCATCACATTCACATCCGTGGTAATACGTCATTGCACATTCTTGACAAAAATGTCTAGTATTCCAACAGAAACTAACCCAAGGCATGCCCAAAATGAAGAAAAAAGCTTTTTACATTTAATATTGAAAATAAAAAAGACATGTCTTGCCACTGGAATCGAAACCGATCCGCCGTATAGAAGCCTCAGCCCCTCAGCATCCAACCACTGAGCTACGGACCAGTTGACAGCAATTCGCGAACCGCTTAACCCTAAACAATGTATTGCGCGCGCAACTCTGAAGCCCTCTGATGCGCATTTTAAGATCCTTTATAGTCATACGCCCTTAGACAAGGAAACTGATCTAAGCATATGCCACTATGCTATATTAGATGCTTCCGATTGGTGGATTAACGTCACGCTCACTTTATGTATGGTCTAGTAGTGTCGACTTCAGATTCTGTGATTGGAACGTTGACGTCCTGCATTCTATTCCTGTCGGGGCCAAAACGTTTTCTTTATTTGTTTGAGGTTAAGTTTGTCTTTTTTTGTAAATTCGGGTTAGTTTGGGTTCGTTAGTTAGCTAGCATAGTGGCGTAAGACTGTGAAGGATCGTATTATGCCTCTGAAGCGGTACGGGCAATATCTTCTGTTTGTTTACTAGTTTAGAATGCCTAATATTTCACTTCACGCATGGCCCTCGTTTCGCTTCGCTCCCTACGGAGACGTGACCAAAGAAAAATGAGGCTTTCAGGGACTGTGTAGAGTCCCCGAATAAGATTCGAATGTCCAGCCGGAGGTTAGAGCGTCGTGCATGTACAAGATTTAAAAGTGTATGAATGTCCAGCCGGTGGTGTTCGAACCTTAAAACAAGCCGTGCATGCAACAATCTGAGCTCCCAGGAGTACATACTCGACATACTGGGAGCTCTAAAAATAGTATCTCTATCCATCAGGTGTAACTTATCTGGGATAGGTCGCCCCAGCTCTAACTAACCCGGATAGAGTTCTTTTCTGGCTGAATGTTCTCACGAAAAGGGCAAATAGGGTTTACTACTACCACTACTAACCAAAACGAACCCAAGGCATGCCCAAAATGAAGAAAAAAAGTTTTTACAACCATAACCTTAAAAAATAAAATAAAACAGAAATCATCAACCGGAATCGAACCTGAGCCGCTGTATCACAGACCTAACATCTAACCACTAAACCACCGGAGCACTTCATTGCGATGAAGGCATCGCTTTCCCTTGTCAAAGGCATCGGTAAAGTGAGGGCCATGCGTTATTGGTCAGGTTGATTAGATCCCGTACCTGCGGCTATCCATAAATAATCGATCCCCATTGCATTTAGAATCCATTGACAAGTGACCACTTCACATGGCACCACATCACATGGCTTTAGAGTTGCGCACGCATTACATTGTTGATAATCACATGTGTTGTTTATGTTTGCATTTGTATTTATACATTTTCACTTTATGCAATATCCACCGCTCGTTCGGGAGCGCAACCAAACAAAAATAATCCAAAATAAAATAAATAATAATAATAACAAAAAAAATAAACGGGAAGCGGAAATCGAACCCGGGCCGCCGCATCACAACCGCAGCATCTTACCACTGGGCTACGAGCAATTCGCCGGACCATAAAGATATATGGTGTTTATCAGCAAATGATGCAAACACAACTTTGAAGCCTGTGATGTGGTCCAGGTAATGTCTACCAGAAATGTATAGGTGTTCATGGTGTATGACGTCATGCAACTATTATTTTTTTGTCTGCAGTTTTTTTTGCTTTATTCGCATTGGTAATTTTGTATTGTATGTGGATGTGGGTTGCCTTTTTTGCTTTATTATAGATATACTGGGTGCCCTAAAAATAGTATCTCTATCCACCAAGGTGTAACCAATGTAGAAGGGTCGCTCTACCTCTTGCTAAGCCTGGATAGGGGTCGTTTCTGGCTGAATTTTCGAAAGAAAAAGGCCAACAGAGAGTTTACTACTACTATAACCAACCGTGAAAACCTTACATGGGAATGGGATATCCATTAGCATAATTCGTTTATCAACATGACAGGAACTTATGTTCTCTCCTTCAAAAGTAAAAGCTAGAAATGACGGTCACAAACATGGGTGGGAACAAACATGTCCCCTCATTTAAATCCTAAACCATGTCGGCAAGTGTTTTTTTGAGTAATCGGTAAAATTACGAAAACGCCTCAATTCAATTTGACAAATAGCCTCGTGGAACGTGACATTTGTGACAGATTGTAATTACAAAGGTGACCGTCGGCTACGTGTAGCGCTAGTTGTAACTGTAATGGTGGATTTCCAAGGTTGGCTTGTGTGTTTTTTTTCCAGTGCAAGAAAACTCAGGTTTAATTCCGCTGGCCGTTCAGAAGGACTTTAAAAGAATATTCGAAATATTTCGCCGATGAAGTATCGTCAGAGGCAGTCCAACGGAATTTCAGGACAGGGACATCCGAAACGTTCGCGAATTTCGAAAAGCCCGCCCGCGAATCGTGTTATGGCCGGTAAGTTGTGTTGCAACTACATCGTTTTTCGTCAACTGTGACCTCGATAAGGGGAAATGTGAAAAAAAGTCGTGCAAAATCAAAAATTCATACATTATGGAAGGTAAATTGTCTGTTTGTGTAGAGTGGTCGTCCTTTCATGTTTCGATGCCATCTAAATGCGCACATTTTCAACTTCATTGGCCTGTATAGGTACATATATCCGCATATCTTGTAGGTAGATTTTCGCCGGACACGTACAACTATCTAATGGTTATATTGCCTTTATTTTATTTAACGAATGCTAGACAACTGTAAACAAATTACGTTACGCCCGTTTATTTGTTTAGGTAGCTGCCTTACCTGAAAGATTCATTCAGGGTTCATCTTTTATTATGTAGCATAGAGATATGTAGCATAGAGAAAGCACTTTTTGCATGGTGGTAGCAACTTGAAAGGCATTTTGTGGGACAACATAATATACACTTTGAGTTTGTGAATTAGTGGTTCACCTTAGCAAATTGTTATATTTGATACCATCATGTGACTACCAGCCAGTTTCATGTATCCAAAATCCAAATATTTATGTAGTTTGTGTGTAAATGACTCTGAAAATCGTTTTGCTATTAAAATGCTCTTTTATAAAAAAATTATTGGAAGCTTATAATTGATAATTCAACTTCAAACTATTATTTCATCATATAAAAAAGGTGACTTATTATTTATAGCATGCTTCTATGGCTTTAGGTACTACCTTATGCCACTACAGTTCTTGCATCTGATAATATGATCAGACACTTGAGTATAATGTGGGACTCTAGCCTAAATTTCTGCATCAATTCTGACCATACAATTGGAGGTCTCAAACTCAAAACATGTTTTATTGCCCAAAATACAATGTATTTGCTGACAAAGCTCATTAACCTGCAATGCAAAGGCATCAAATACAAGAAAAAAAACGTGGTAATTTCAAAAGTAATAAACAAAATATAACAAAAATGCATAATGGTTAAAAAATATCAAACAAAGACACACATTACTAAATAAACAGATTTTAGATGTGCATACTTATTGCCCTATCAGTCACTATAATAATTGATTCAGGCCAAATGCCAATATAAAGATATAAGTCAGTGTACATGCTACTCTAGTCCAAACAAGCGAAAATAAATTAAAAAAAAAACACAAAGAAATCACAATAATAATAAGCTCTTTATTTCCAACAGGCAAATGCCCAATTACAGAAAATTTACATACAAATTAAGAATAGGTAATTCACAAAAGTATTGTTATACAAAGAAAAATATGAAATAAATAATAGCTATAATTAAAATAAACTAGCAAACAAAGCTAAGATTAAAAATACAGAACAAAACTGATCTAGAACTGTATGAATAATGCATAATAAATTAGGGAAACAAAAAAAATATGCTAAAGAAGGGAATGAAAACAAGGGAAATACATATGAAGAATGTGGAGGTACAGTTAAGATGGGAAACCAGATGGCTCATGCAGGTGTTTCAGAATGTTAGACAAGCTGCTGGTATGTATATCACAGGCGTTTGATGCAAGATTGAAATTTTTGCGCATGTTGTGAATGGGGCTCTAGTACAGAACATTAGATCTCGCCAATCTCTGAGTAAATGTGGGATGCTGTCTAGCCCCTAAACGTGGTACATGAAATGGTATACTTTCCAAGAGAAAGGGACAACCGATCACATCATGGAGAAGCTTATAAAGGAATGTCACCAATTGTGGGTCTCTGGGCATAGACAGCGACAGTTCCCCCGAATCTGGACAACAAAAGGTTATGATCAAATCCTCTGTCTGGGTACATACCATAAGATACTTGAGAAATTGCCTCTGCACAGCCTACACCAAATCAATGTGGCAATCATACAACAAACACCATACAAGTGACCCATAGTTCAGCCTTGTTCTAACGAAGGAAGATGTTGGTAAAGTGTTTATAATTTCTAATTAGATATCACAACATTCATGACACACCAGCCATCATCTGCTCTATATGGGGAATAAATTTAAATTTCTCATCAAATACTATGACAACATCCTTGATAGTTGACAATCTATCCAAAACACTACAGCTAATAGAATAGTTAAAGACGATGGGACTTTTTATTCTATGATAGGTAATGACACTACATTCTGGGACGTTCAGATCAAGTCTGTTGGTTGCGCACCACACGGTGTCAATGTGGTTGAAGACTTTGAGACCGTCAGCGTAGGCCAGCTTGAAACAGCCAATCTTGCAAATTAGATTGTCAACAAATATATTGAATAGAAGAGGCCCAAGCTTGGAACCCTGAAGTATTCCTGAGGTTTGGATAAATCTGTCAGATCTAAAGCCATTAACCTCGACAAATTGCCTTCAATCCAAAAGTGCGATGACACTGTCTGAAAAACCAAATAGACTGTATGTCTTTTGTAATAATACATAATGATCAATCTGATCAAATGCTTTGTGGACTTGGCTCCTATCATTGAGAGCCTCTCAGACGCAGTGCAAGAGAGAACACAGATTAGAAATACACAACCTTTTTGAGAAAAATCCATGTTGATGAACAGAAAGTGTGTTTTTGATCTTGGAGAAGATAACTTTGTGCAGGATAATCTTGAATATTTTGGAGAAGTTACACAGGATGGAGATAGGATGATAATTCTCAATAACTATTGGGACAGGCCTTTGCCACGGTCCAGGTTTCGGGAAACATGCTCAGTTCCACAATCAGATTGAAGATATGATACAGTGGCTCGCACAAAACCATGGAACAGTCTCTAATAATGAAGCGTAGAAATCTTGGAATGCCTTCTGGGCCAGAGGTGATCTTGTTATGTATGAAAATTCTCCAGAAAAAGTCTAGACACTATATAACGATGTCCAATCTGCCTCCTAGACATCTAAAAGGCCTGTTAGATAGCAATTATTCTTTGTCTCATCTTCCTATTGGTTTATTAAGCTTCCCAACAGTATCAAGTTTTCTATAGATCAGTTTAGTATTAATTCATTGTACTTTTTTAAAATGAGTTACCCATAAATAAAGCACACTACTAATAAAAGCACCTGTTCCATTAATATTAACTTTTTAAAAAACGTTTATATTTGGAGCTAGTGCTACATTTGTTCAGTTTTCAAATTTGGAATCGAGCTCAGGTGTCGGTAAATGGATTGTCCAATAATAAAGGCAGGTTCTTGTTGTGTTTGGCTTTGCCATAATTTCATGTTTGCCATTAAAATTTAATGTTTTCTAATATTAAGTAATCATTGAAACCTAAATGAGATCATGGCAGAAAAGGAATGTTTGCTTTATCTTATCAGTTACAGAAATTAAAAGAATTGGTACTTATATAATTATTGTACATGAAATAATTGCAGTCAATAAATAAATATTCGCTAGTTTTAGATAAAGTGAGAGATGAATATTTGGAAGATAATTTTATATACTTATTAAAATAAATAGTGGACTGTTTGTTTGGCATCCTTGAATATTTTTAAATAATTCTTTAGATTTTAATAAAAAGTTGCAACCTGGTCACCCAAATTTATTATAATTTAATGCTACGGTGTTCCTTTGCTAAATATGTCAAATTATAACCAATGAGAGGGCAACAGATGTAATTTTGCCGACAGGTGCCAATTGCAGAAATCATTTTCAAATTCAAAAATGCTTTGTTGTCTCAAATAAAATTCATTGAGAAAGAGTTGAAAATCAAATGTCCAAACCATACAATGTTCTTAGTGGAGTACCTCAAGGCCCACTTCTCTTTCTGGTCTACATTGCAGATCTAGCTGACTATATTAAGTCTGACCTGGCATTTTTTGCTGATGACACTAAGATCTTTGAAAATCCTCTCACTAGCAGTCACACCTAATCTCATTGCAAGCTTGGACACAAGCCTGGCAACTACAGCTCAATGAAGATAAGTGTACTTATCTTCATATAGGGAAAAATAACCCTCATCACAATTACTATCTTAAGACTAGACCACTAAAACATGTGGAAGAACAGCAGGATTTGGGAGTAACATTAAGTTCCGATCTCAAATGAGAAACACACATAGCAAAAATTGTCAAGAAATCAAACTCAATTCTGTTCCTCATTAGACAAGCCTTTGAAAGCAAATCAGTGGAATTTATAACAAAGCTGTACAACTCCCATGTGAGACCAATCCTTGAATATGCACATAACGTGTGGAGTTACAAGTTTGCAAATGATATAGAACTTCTCGAAAGAGTCTAGAGACGGGCCACAAAAATTCCACTAGAAACTAAGCACTTGCCATATCAATCTTCCAACATTGAGAGAAAGTCAAACTAAGAGGGGACCTTATAGAGATTTTTAAATCCTTAAATGGGTACTATGCACTTGACCTTAGCATCTACCAGGTCAATGAAAATGCAAACCTACGTGGTCATGGCTTTAAATTGTTGAAAGAGTGGTGTGCTAAACTTCCCAGAAAAAACTTTCCATAAATGTTTTCAAAAACAAAGGAGATGAGGACCTGCAAATTATTAATACCACTTTAGGTCACTATCTGTGAATGTGATCTGCATATATCTGTAACTCTACCTTTGGAACACTACTTTGCATCTGGCTCAGGGAACTGTGATACTAGCATATAAGTGTGATATCGATAAATGTCTGTGATGAGTAGAATATTATATGTGTGGGTGACTGTAAATGATCAAACAAATAGTTTATTTATTGAAACTACAAATTTTAAATGTCTGTATGTGCAACAGCAGTTTCATCGGTGTAAACCGCCTACTGCTGGACAAGTCAAAGTCAAAGTCAAAAATGCTTTATTAGTGCAAGAAATGTTCTCATTCACAAAGCAGGTTAAAATAATTAAACAAAGTATTCCATAAAATACAGGAACAAAACAAAAACAATATTAATATAATCTAAAAAATAAACTAATTTAAAGAATAAAATAACATTAAATAAACAAATTGACGTCAAACAAACATCAATATACATGTTATATACTAACAAGATTAAAAATGCCAAGAAATATAACCTTAAAATACAGACACATAGAAAAAAAACTATAAATAAAATAATATTGAATTTAATATTTATATACGAAGATAAAGCCCCCTAAGCATTTATCTCGACATTCGCCAGCGCAGGGATGTCAGTCAAAGGAGTCGGCATAAAACTCTGCCACAGTGTAGTAGGCCTTACTCACCAATGACCTTTTTAAGTGACTTCTAAATAATCGCAAAACATGCAGAGATTTAATATCTGCCGGGAGATGATTATAGATTTTTTTACTTTTGTAAATTAATGATTTTTTGGTAAGGGTGCTTGTAGGGATAGGAAGAAGAAGATTATTAGCGCCACGAGTATTGTGCAGTCCAGGAAGACGTTCCATCGAACCTATGTTCTTGTGGACTAAAGTGGCAGTCTCGAGAATAAAGAGAGATGTCAATGTTAAAATCTTCTTGTCTATGAAAATTGGACGACATGATTGCCTTTGACTAACCCCCACGATGTAACGCACTGCTTTCTTCTGAAGAACAACCAGGATATTCAGCAAATACTGGCTACTCATGCCCCAGAATGGTATGCCGTATCTCAAGTGTGAATCAAACAAAGCAAAATACACATCTCGTGCCACTCCAGAACCAAGTGCGTCCCTAGCAGCTCTCACTGCAAAACATGCAGATGACAATCTCTTGCTTAGGTTAATAATGTGATCCCTAAAACGTAACTCACAATCAATGAAAACTCCCAGAAACCTAGCAACAACCCTTACATCCACTGGTTCATTGCCCAAACTCAGCCCCGCCATGTCACATCTGAAACCCATCACATGGGTTTTATTAATATTTAAGGAAAGTTTGTTACAATCAAACCAGGCCTTTATCTCCAATATGTCTCCGGATACATTCTGTCTCAAAGCATCAACAGAGTCATTGCACCATACAACAGAGGTGTCATCCGCAAAAAGTGTAAAACGACCAGATATCCCGACACTAACAAGATCGTTAATGTAAATTAAAAACAGAAGGGGTCCCAGAACAGATCCCTGTGGCACCCCATTTCCGATATCTAAAACTGTTGACTTACAACCTGACACAACAACAAACTGCCGTCGATCCTCCAAATACGAGCGAAACCAAGCAAGAGAAGAGCCCCTAAATCCATACAAATCAAGCTTGGAAAGCAATATTTCATGGTTAACGCAGTCAAAGGCTTTGGTAAGATCACAGAATACCGCAGCCACTGCCCTACCATCATTAAGATCGCGGTAAACGCTAGTGAGCAGATCAAAAATAGCATCGTGGGTTCCCAAGGAACCCTGAAACCCAAATTGCCTTGACGATACAAGATTGTGTAATTGAAGGAAACTCCATATTCTGCCTTTAACGATCTTTTCAATTACTTTGGATACAGTCGAAAGCAAAGATATCGGACGATAGTTAGAAGGATCCTGAAAGTTGCCACCCTTATGCAAAGGAATAACCTTGGCTGATTTTAGGCAGGAAGGAAATTTACCTGTCAACCACGAATCGTCGATACCAAATGCCAAGACCTCCAATGCATCATCAGGCAATGCTCGAAGTAATTCGCAAGATATTTCATCGTCACCACACGACTTAGAATTCTTAATATTACCAAGTGCTTCATAGATCTCACACTCTAAAACAGGGGTAAAGCAAAACGAATCTGCAACAGATACATGTGCGAGATAATTTAGAGGATTCCCCGAGGTTGAAATTTTATCAGTCAAACTACCAGCCACACTACAATAAAATGAATTTAATGTGTTGGGATCTACATCCATTTCGCGACAACCATGCTGCATGGAACGGTTACACACTTCTCCCACAATAGACCAGGATTCCTTTTGCTTATTTTTAGCCTCCGACAGCCTACTGCTGTAGTGAAGTTCCTTAGCTGCTTTCACCAATCGACGATAAATATTACGATATCTATTGCAATAAGATACAAAATCAGGATTGTTTAGGAAAAACTTTTTAATGGTATTAAGGCAGCGCAAGTTTCTAGCAGAAATTCTTAAACCCTCCGTAAGCCAAGCTTTCTTCTTTCTTGTCTTATGCTTGATCCATCTCAATGGAAATGCTCTGTTAAAAACATCCAGTACAACCGAATGGAACGATACCAAAGGCTCTGGAGACTGCCTTATTCCCAACCAGTTAACATTCTGACACAACTGACGAAATTTACAAAAATTACCACTACTAAATATTGTTCCTCTTCTTCGTTGAGTCTTATTTTCAACGTTAAGGTGATCAAAAATAGCTAAAACTGCTTCATGATCAGAAATACCGGCACTCACAACTGAACAACACACAACATTACAATCCGAACTTATAATCAATAATACTCGACGATCCGCTGCAAATACGCGTGGGTGAAGTTACATGCATTTTTAAACCATGGGATATAAGAACATTATTAAGCAGAACTGAGTTAATGTTTTGCTGATCCTCAAAATTAATATTAAAGTCACCCGCAACTATAACCTTGGATGAAGGCGAAATTTGTGACAGTAGCTGGTCAAGCCTATCCAAAAACCCCCCTGCACTAGCAATAGGCGAGTGATAAATGCACAAAACGTATAAGTCATGTTTCCTACTATAAATTACAGAGAATTCAAACACTTTTTCCTGCAGAAGGTTATCAAATTTTTGACAGGATACGAAACACTGGCCAAAACCCGACGATTTCTTAATTAAAATTAAAGTCCCGGCATGAATAGAATGTTCTCTGCAGAAAATGGAAACCGGCACATAATCTGGCAAAGAAAAACACTCGTCCGACCTTAACCAGTGCTCGGTAACTAAAACTAAACTAGGATAATTAATACTTTCAAGAAATACATAAAATTCATCACACTTATTTCTTAGGGACTGAACATTTAAAAGAACCGCGGGCAATCCAGAACCAGCGGGGGTAAATTGAGAAATATCAATACTATCAGTTGTTCCTGTCACAACAGGCAAATTATTCATAAAAAAGCACCTGCTTGTTCATGCTCACTCTCCTGCACAGTGGTTTCCCTATCGTCAGAAATACTTATATCTATTACAGGCTCAGTTGATACGGACACATATATCAAATTATTAATACAGTTATTAACTTGAAAATTATCAATAAACATTTTCAGAGTGTAACCCAACCTTGACAGACCGCTATTACAACAATAATAATAATAATAGTAATAATAATATATTAAAAACTTCACAGTACTTTTCCAAAAGCGAATATATTGGTCTTTCCATACATTCTAAATTCCACAACTCGCTTTTTGAACAGTTTTTCCAGAATGTTTGATAAAGAAGGTAATAGATCAATGGGTCTGCTGCCTGATCCGGATCACTTCCCTTAAATAGGGGAAAAATATATAGGGGTTTATACACTCACACTCCACCAACACCAATACTTAATTGTTTTTAATTAATTGTAAATGTATCTGTCATAAACCCGGTAGTTTGTCATATTCATTGCCATATGATTGTTTTTCAATCCAACTAAGTCCCGCTTAACTTGCATCCGGCAGGTAATGGAGAGACCCAGTGGTGCTTCTCGCAGGTGAAAGGAACTCTCGACGACGACGTAACCGAGGCAGATATCATTTCTTGCGTCGAGTTCAATCATGATGGCGAGTTGCTGGCCACCGGGGACAAAGGAGGCCGCGTGGTCATTTTCCAGAGGGACCCGATCAGCAAGGCGGCACTGCCAAAGAGGGGCGAGTACAACGTTTACTCTACCTTTCAGGTAAGCAAAAAAAATCCTTAAAAAAACGAGAATCTGAGTTAATGTTTTATTATAAGTTAATTAAAATAAGCAATAAGTTATGGAATGAAGCTTGAGGCTGTGGTGGACTATTCTATAAAGAAGATTGGCATATGAAGAAAATGATCATCAAAGCAAATCCTGCTGATCAGTTTCATGGTCAAGAATAGTTTAGGCCCTAAATATAGTACAATACTCCTAAGCACAACCAGCAAACCATTCGGTTTAAATTAACTTCGGTGCGCCCCTGCAGTAAGAACAATTTGTAGATATCAATTATTTTTATATAT
Organism: Pissodes strobi; assembly: GCA_016904865.1. Lineage (NCBI taxonomy): Eukaryota > Metazoa > Arthropoda > Insecta > Coleoptera > Curculionidae > Pissodes > Pissodes strobi. Next base: position 19,703 of record MU189887.1, on the reverse strand, counting down.
ATTCTTACCAGTACTAGTTATTCTTAATCTAGTCTTAGGTACTCTAAAATATAATCAATTAAATCGCAGTCCTTGTATTTAATACTGTTTACAATAAAATATATAAACATCACATGTATTGGTTCAATCATGTCAGGATTTGGATTAGTGCTACAAGGGACCGGATCTTTGATGCATCCATATGTGGCCTGACCAGAGCATTATTTGGTTTAATGATTATGCTAATTTAAAAATTTTTGCTGTCACAAATCACACAACCCAAAGCACAATAAGCTGTGTTAGTGATTTCACTATAGTGATAATTGAACTTAGTATTTAATGGAAGTGTAACTTCAAAATCATTTATAACACTTTTTCTTTTAAAAATGTAGTAAACTCCGATAAAATGGTTGGCTCTGCGAGTGTAAGTCGCGACTGCACATTTTTTGACATTGAAAAACCATTCAACTGTTACCCTTAAGTCGGTTTGCAACTTGAGAGTCGGTTTAAAATCATCTGCATATAAAGCCTGTAGATGCAGTAACAACACAGTCAGGCTTTAAACATTTGAAAAGCAATGGTTCAAATTTACTTCCCAAAGTTCAAATATATTCATTAGAAAAACACTAATTTATCTTAATAGTATTGCTTCTCCCGGTTAAATATGATTTTAATAAATAAAAAACTGTTCTTGAAGATCCAAAATTTACTAGTTTATTCAAGAGCATGTAATGATTTGTCTTATCAAATCCTTTCTGGCAGTCAGTATACATATAGTGACCATATGTACCTTTTTTAGTAGGACAGTACTTTCTTTTTAAACATTGTCCTACTGTCCTGTCCTTCAAAGGTTTATCAAGTACAATTAAAAGTGCTTTTTTCTAACTATGCCCTATTTTTGTTTAAATGAAGAAAAAAATAAGTATGTGTATGCACTAAAACGGACTTTTATCTACAATACTGAAACAGAATTATTGAACTCGACGAGCGTTTCGCTGACCATGTTAACATCATCAGAAGATGATCAAAACTCATTATGAAAAAAATAAAATCATGTGCCTCACCTTTATAAGCAGACAAGTGAAGTTAAACTGCGAAATTAATTTTTTTTTTGTTTTTTGAAGCTTTTTTTCAACTTTTGCCCCTGGTTTCGTCCCTTTTTTCATATTTTTTCCTTTTTTTAAAATTTTTTTTCGCCGAAAATTGCGTTTCTCTAACTTTTTTTTATAAATTTTTGTTCTTTATTTCGTTTTATAATACTTTTATTAACTTTCCGAACAATTTTTTCTTTTGTTTTTATTTTTTTTTTTCTTATTTGGTTTTATACCTTTTATTAACTTTTCGAACAATCTTTTGATTTTTT
>MU189887.1:0-18351 GCA_016904865.1 Pissodes strobi | reverse complement strand
GTCAGATTTTCGATCCGAGGGTCCGTTGTAGAGATATCGGCAAAAAAACCATTTTTTTCCAAAAATCCCCTCTTAAATTAGAGCCCCGGCCCCCTCATATGGTCAAAGGTGTATACCTTTTATTAACTTTTCGAACAATCTTTTGTATTTTTTTTGTAATTTTTTTTTTCTTATTTTATAATACTTTTAATTTTCCGAACGTTTTTTTACGTTTTTCTTTTAAATGTTTGCTCATTTTTTTTTTAATGTTTGTTTTTCTGTTTCATAAAGCATTTTTTGATTTCCTTCATATTTTTTCATCGAAAACCGCGTTTATCTTTTTTTTTAATCCCCTCTTAAATTAGAGCCCCGATCCCCTCATATGGTCAAAGGTAGTCCTCATAAGGCACACCATGAACATTTCGACCCCGTAGCTCTTCTCGTTCTCCCGAATTAATCATTTTGAAAATGATAAAAGTTTTAACCCTCTAGCTATACTGGAACATGCTTAATTAAAGGGGCGTTTCACTTTGATAACTGTTTCAACTTTGATAAGCCTTTCATTTTTCTGGCTTTACCCTCGCTAAAGAAATTTCACTTCAAAAGATAGAAAACTTTTTTTTGTGCATTGCATATTTGGATTTTAGCCCACTGTGTAGCCATCTGATCGCCTTTCAAGGAACAAGTAGGCGAGCAATCGACGTCACAAGTGTATTTTGCCAAGAAGCTTATTTCGCTGTTTCACTTTGTTGCATTACCAGAGGCTATACTAATGAAGAAGAGAGAACGATATTTTGTCGTAGCTAATAGCATCTCGTTTGTTTACGTTTTCCTTTCCAGTGAGTTGCAGGCGCAGTATGAAAGCAAAGTCAAGTGTTTCACCGCATATTGTGTATACAATAAAACTGGCTGAAAATTGACATGCTAGACTCTTTGGCGGTGCTTTTCCTTACGAATTCAAAATATACTATTTTTTTGTTTAAACATTATGGCCACCCTAACAGCTTTTGATATCTGTTTTAAGAGTAAACAAACACAGGTTTGCTATAGTGGATTTATCATCCATAAAGCTTTGCTGATTTTGTGCTGAACATATTCAAAAGTGTTATAAAAAAAATCAAAGATTTTAGTAGTGGTATGATAAAAGATTTATGGGCTCTATAATTTCTTTTATCTTTTTTTATAAATTGAGGAAATTGTTAATGATTTTAAGATATCTGGAAAGCATTCCTGTTTGGTTGACATATTAAAAAGATATGCTAAAAGTTGACAATGTGAGCAGCCAGATGTGTCATACACTGACGAAAAATATGGAGCAACAAGGGCGTTTGCAATATCAAGAAGCTTATTAAACTTAATATTATTCATTGCCATTTTCACTGGAATTCTTGCACTCTTGTATTGTGACTTAAAGAAAGTCCAAAAATGCTCAGATCATCCGCTAAGTTATTTTCAATTTTTTTTTTGTTTTACAAAACAGCTTCATTTTAATAACAGAGGAAACCATTCAAAAAGTAAAACACAAAAAATTTTACATTAATTAAAAGCATCGTCAAAATAGTCAACCAAGTTATAATATTGTTACGGCTAACCTAACAACCATCCGAACGTTTTTGTGCTACCCTATACAACTAGCCGCCGTGCCCCTCGCTTCCTTGTCTGTATGAGTCATCACCCGGCCGGCTGCGAACAGGTTCGCTGGAATTATCTCGATGGCCTCGTCGAGATCGTATAGAGTGGCTCGGAATACTTCCCGAATATTCGTGATAGATTTAAGATTATATATAAGCAGACCTAAGGCGAATGTTAGGCAGTCGGTTAGTCAGAGTGCAGTTCAGTTAATCATTGAGTGTTGAATAGATATTAGTGGTAAAGTTATAAGAGTAGTATAGAGTGTTAAATTGTATACAGTGGTAGTGAATAAAGAGAGTATTAGTTGAAAATAAGCAAAGTTGTAATTCTGTTAAGAACCCACGGGAAAAACGTAACAATATGCTTTGCTCTGTAAGAACACCTTTACAGTACGCGAGAACTGCTTGCTACCTTCAATACTTCTGCATTCCTTAGGCAAATGATTGTAATGCTCCTGTATATTAATGAGTTCTTTGTGAGAGTACTTGTTGGTCTAGGCTAGGCAATCTCAACTTGTCAGAATTGCGAGTTCTATTATCGTTTTGACTGGCTAAACTACCATATTTTTTTATGGATTAAAGACACTGTTTCCATTATGAAAAGGCAAGTCAAAGTTAATACCTTTTCCTGAATAAAATATGGTCTACAATGGTCCCTTGGCCTTAACTTACATAAATATCTCAGAGCTCACTTTTGAAGAACAAATACAGAATTCATAAGTTGCTGGGAAGCAAGACCCCAGAATGCTACTCCATATCTTAAATTTGATTCGATGAGGGCGAAATACACAGATCTTGCCATTGAATGTCCTAAATTATGACTTACTAGTCGGATTGCATAACATGCTGATGCCAATTTTTTATTGAGCGCGACAACATTGAATCAATCTGTACACCCAGAAACTTTACCACTCTAACACTTTCCAGGGCGTTACCTCCAAACTCGAGATTCTCCACATTACACCTAAATGACAACACATTTGTCTTACCAACAGTAAAACTTAAGCAACTTGCCTCGCACCATCGCTTTATTTTACTAACATCCTCAGAAATTCGAGTTGACAGACTTTCAGAGTCTTGACCCAGCCATAAGATCATCAGCAAATATAGTGATCCTACCAATGATGTAAACATTTGCCAAGTAAGTTATGTATAATAGAAACAGCAGTGGTCCCAGCACAGAACCCTGGGGCATGGCAGTTGAGAAGCACATTGGAATCTGCACCCTGGCATCTAACAAACTGTCTTCTCTCAGACAGATAAGATGTTAACCATTTCAAGGCAATTCCCCTAAATCCATAGCGCTCAAGTTTCCTCAGCAGTACCTCATCCAATGAATTGATAGTTAGAGCATGTAGGCCCTATGCTGACACGCTGGCGACGACCCGTAAGAAAAGCAGAAAACCAGAACAAAGTTTGACCTCTAAAGCCATAATGTTTGGGCTTTTGAAGTAGAATATCAAGGGGTGATGCAGTCAAAAGCCTTTGATAGGTTACAAAAGACAAGTCAAGTCAGATATGCTTTAACAGCAGAAGCTCCACTCTCACCGAGTGTATAATTGTTGTAGTAGATGATACATCATTGGTACTAACTGTCTTGGAAAACAAATTGATGTTAACTTAGAATCCAGTTTGAATAAATAAAGGAAAGCATATGTGTCCTTACCAGCTTTTAAATGGCGTTTGATAAAGTGGATAGGAGAGAATGGGCCTGAAGTTGGATGGATCATCCATTCAAGATCGCATGTTTGGCATTTTTGTTTTTTTTCCTGAAGCCATACTGACATACAGAAAAAGATTGTTTGTGTCAAAAAATGGATGGAGAATGGATTACAGTGGAACAAAAATTGTTTCGAAATATGATTATGTTGGTCTTATTTTTCATTTATCACACATATTGAGTGATGATGTATATTGATTGACTAATAGGTTTGTTCTAGCATGACATTTCGGATGGCTTCAAACCGTCCGAAATTTCATGCTAGAACAAACCTATTATTAATCTTAAATTATTTAATCTTTAGAGCCACGAACCCGAATTTGACTACCTCAAAAGTTTGGAGATTGAAGAGAAAATCAACAAAATCCGATGGCTGAAGCGACGGAACCCGTCCCACTTCTTGCTGTCCACCAACGATAAAACAATCAAATTGTGGAAGGTCTCAGAGCGCGACAAAAGGGTTGAAGGGTACAATACGAGGGCGGATAACGGTAGGTGTACGTGCGGCCATTTATTCTTCTTTATGTTTGGCTGCCTATTTTTCTGTATGACTATTGATGCTATCTGACTTAATTTCTAGGGTCCTTGATCGATCCCGCGTCCGTCAGCGGGCTTCGGGTGCCCGTCATCAAGCCCATGGAGCTGATGGTGGAAGCTTCGCCTCGTCGCATCTTCGCCAACGCCCACACGTACCACATCAACTCCATCTCGGTGAACTCGGACCAGGAGACCTACCTCTCGGCGGACGATCTGCGCATCAATCTCTGGCATCTGGAGATCACCGACCAGAGCTTCAACATAGTGGATATCAAACCGACCAACATGGAGGAGTTGACGGAAGTTATTACGGCCGCCGAGTTCCATCCTGTCGAGTGTAACTTGTTCGTGTACAGTAGTAGTAAGGGAACTATTAGGTGAGTGAATGTTTTGTTAATTTTTAAATGCGAAAAATAAGGAGGTTCTCGAAATAATCCATAGAATGCGGCAAATATATCGCGAAAGTTAAGAGATGTCCCTTACCAAGATCATTAGGTAAAGTAATCTGAACCTGCTGAATAAATTCTGCAACCTGAGTCTTTATAATATAGCATTTTGAAATGGAATCTTGTAAATTTCTTAGATGATTGTTGTACTATAGTCTACTTCCCTTATATTGGCGCTGAATTACTAGATAAGTTTGTTCTCAGAAATCTCCTTCGGTAAAGAGTTGCGAATAGCATCTCTTTGAGCATTTGTTATCACTTTAAATGGAAAATCTGCCTTTGTTAGGTCTTTTGCAATTTATTTTCATTTAATATTTCTCAGATTTATTTTAGTTTATTTTAGCTGTAGACATCGTGTCATAGGTAAAACCAATATTTCCTTTTAAGATGAATTAGTTTGTAATTCTTATTTCAGTTAATTTTTTTTTGTGTATGTGTGCCACAGGTCATGAAAGGCTAAGGCCTATAATATACTCGTGAAGGTACTATGACCTGTTTATGGCTTCTACCGTCAACTTTGCCCAAGTATCGAAACATGCACACTTGGTGCACTTCACGACACTTTTGTGACTCTCCAACGCAAACCCAAGTCCAGGTCGACAAAATTAATATGATTCTGCGGGCAAATATCCTGGAAATTCAGAGCCAGAAGCAAAAAGTCCCCCAAGAAAGAACAAACATAAGCAGGGCTACTTTTACAGGAAACAGTTGGAAAACAAGTCAACAAACCCATATCAAAATTCGTGAGAACCAACAAAAAAAAATAAAACACTGGAAAGACATGTGGCTAATGCAGACAAAATTCTTAGTGGCGCTCCATTCAACAACAAATTGAAAAAAGAAGCAAATATAATGGGCCCTAAATAATACATAATTACCACCAAGGACAGAATAAGAAACCTCCAGGAAAAAAGGCAAATACAGAAAGAACAGGCCGCTTCACAAAAGCTGAGATTCCGATTCATGGAGAGACCCACAATAAAAATCCTGGATAAGGCTGAAAAGTAATCACCGGAACTAGCACGGGTGACTAGCATATACGGCTCTGGACAAGATACCCTAATACTGAATGGCTGGCTGGCAAAGCTCCAGAAGTGCTCAGGTCAGATAGTCACCGCCAGGTTAACGGAAAAAATTAGAGAGTCCATACGAAAAGCAGCTCCATGGAAGGCGCCTGGACAAGACTACATTCCAAATTGTCTCTACTAAATACTTCCAAACTCGCAAAAATACCTCCTGGAATTTATTATTGGTACTTTCCAAGGCCGCTACCAACTTCAAGAAGTCGATGTAAGAGCGAATATTACACTGCTCTATAAAAAAGGCGATCAGAGCGACCCATCGAACTATCGGTCCATCGCTCTTTTGATCACAGACTACAAAATCCTGACTTCAACATTAACAAATACCATTGAGCACGTTATTCCAGACTGGGCCATCCCCAAAGAACAGCTGGCAAGGAGTGACACATGGGGTACGGTGCATGGTATGCTGTGGGACAAGTCCATAACTCAATTAGCGAGACTCAGAAGAAGAAAACACTATTCAGCGTGGGACGATTTTAAGAAGGCCTTTGATTCAGTTTCGCACCGACAACTGCGAAAGCTAATAGGAAACCTCCCTCAGCACAATAAACTCAAGAACGTCCTCAGAGGCTCAATGAACTTATGATCAATTCAAGTTTTGTTGGAAAAGGCAAAAACTAAGCCCATATATGTAAAAAAGGGGTATACCAGGGTGATTCCATAAGTCCGCTACTGTTTAAGCTATTGACAGCTAGTGTAATCGACCATGTTAAGACTAGCGCCACTATCAATACAGAAAACAGACGAAAACACCAAATTTTGGCATACTTGGACACCCTAAAATGCCATACCAGCACAAAACGAGGCCTCAAAATAATTACTGGAGGACTAAGAGAAGCTGCTGAGGAGCTTGGATTGTGGCGAAATGTGGCGCCTTTTCCAGAAATGGTAACGAAGACATGGATGAGGTCTCGGTCTGGAACAATTGGAAAGGGACACTGCCAGAAACGTCGACCTAATAAGGGAAAACATCCTGGAAAAAAAATGGTGTTTCAGTCAAACCTAACAACAGGACAGATGGTATAACTGTTTAACTCCAGCATTGCTTCTGCAGCAAATTACGTCCTTGGAAACCTCTACCCAAAGGAAAAGCGGGCAATAACACTGAAGCACTACAAAGAAATCGACACCAAACTGCGTAAAATCTTAGTTGACCTTAACATTAAAGGAAAAACTACTTCTAATGCCGGAGTTCTGGATAAATATCAGTGTCCAAACCTGGAAAACAACCCATTAACATCCAGGAAATATTCAATTTCCAGCAAAATCATCTCCATTTATGGACAGTTGGAGACTTTCCCTGCTTAATTCAGATGCAGAGGAACAACAGCACGGCCAGGGCTCAATTCCTGGAAGAAGAAGAAGGTGCAGGAAAGGATGTCCAGTGGAAGAAACAGCATACCACGTCGTGAGTTCCTGTCCAACTAATGAGCATATTTCAAGGCATAACAACGTGGTCCACTGGACACTAAAGACGATCATGAACAGCATGGGGGCCTCAGGTGATGTCCGCGAGCGATTCCAGTTCAAAAAGGCTACACTGAACGTCAATTTTGCTTCATGGGAAAGGGAAGTCAGGATACTAGCAGGGAATAACATTTTAACAGAAAATAAGCAAACCCAATATAATATTAACCCTATTCAACCCCAAGACTATTGTCCTGGCTGAAGTGTCGGTAGCCCACATCCAAAACTATAGGTTGCAGGAATGTGATCAATTCTACGGTCAAGGTCGACTATAACAACGTAGACCAAATCCAAAGGGACTTCAACCTAGTTGGAGCTGGAAAAAAATACACAGATGCTCGGTTCACCTAGCAACATTGGTGGTGGGCTGCTATGGAGGAATCATACAGACTGAAGACCATATCAATCTCCGAAATTCCCTCAAGGAACAAGCAATTTCAAGCACTAATTAATAAGTGCTGATACAGTGTGGCAATGTCTACGTCGCATATACAAGGCAGAACCAGAACAATGACTGTCCAAGTGATTTTGTGCAGGGTTTTGTGTTTTGTATATTTTCTGTGGAACCTTTTGTGAAACTTTTCGAAGCATTTTGTTCTTTTTGTAAACTGTAATTGAATATTAACTTGCAAAAATACTGTGATACCTTATTTAATCTAGATTTTAGTATTTTAAAATTTGTCGGTGTTGGTTTGCCTTTGTGTTTGTAGTCAAGCCTCTTAGTGCCTGTATGTTTTGTGACATACTCCGGATTAACACCGTGTAACGGTGACATTATTGAATTGCTTTATAAGGATTGTTTTGTAACATATGTAGAGCAATATTGTCAATAAAGAAATATACTATCGGAGATTATGTATATAATCTCACTAATAATCGGGTTATTCGGCCTATTCTGCTATTGCTGATTGTCACTTCTTATGTCAAACATTTTAAATTAGCAAATACTTCCATTAAAATATTTAATATTAACTAAACCTCTTTTTATATGTAAGAACGTGTGTGTATTAACGGGACCACTGTATGACCATCGTAATTGGAACGTCGACCCACTGTGTCCACAACCGCCCTGTGAAACTCTGGGTGCATAATTTCTATTGCGGGTTAAATCTAATGGTACTGATTTGCGTTATTTATTCGTGCCCATTGACTTCCTCTTCTTATTTTGTATATCTATACGAGTGTAAATAAATGTTCTTGCTTTCAAGTGCAGCTTATATAATGTACATTTGGATACTAAATATCAGTAGTGTTTCCAGTATTAGATTTCTAGGACGTATTTTAGATAATAAACTTAATTATGATGTACATTTTGACAGACTCTCACCGAGACTGTTAAAATGATATATTAAGTAAGTATAAGGCAGAAAATACTGACATTCCCACCGTTGTTTATTTTAAAGAGTGTTTACGTGGTATTTAAGAAGAATAATAATCATGTGATCAATTGTGGCCATGCTTATAATGCTAGACAATCTCAAGGTATGTCTCTACTGCTGGCTTTGGAGCAACTAAGGTCAGCCATAAATACAGCTTAGCATGAAAACTGTCCACTCAATACTAAAAGGGATAACAGAGGAACCACTTGGTGGAACAACTCCCTTGACAAACAATGTAAGGAGGTTCGTAAACTCTGTCATAGAGCTGAAGAGACCGGCATATGAGGTCAATACAGAACTGCTCTAATGAACTACAACAAAGCCATCAGAGAAACAAAACGGAATTTAGGGAAAACCTTCGGCCAGAGCATAACAGATGCACCTGGTCATGCTAGGATCCATAGAATCATCTCTAGAGAACCCGTTTAGGTATTAGGATCGCTAAAACGACTTGACGGATCCTTTACAGAATCTGGCCTAGAAACGTTAGAGCTTCTGGCTAAGACTCATATCCCGGGATATCGGATTTTGCGTAATAGTGAGCGGAGCCTTTTTGGGATCGATAAAATCGACCAAATATGAGTGACTGGATTGTCCCTAAGAACATATCTAATGCATCAACAATTATTAAAAGTGCTATTCTATCATTTCACCTGGTGAGGACGGAATATTTCCAGCACTGCTGCAGAGCGGTCTGCAGTTATTAATACCGTTCTTAATTAAACTTTTTAGAGCCAGCCTAGCGAGTAATTATATAGCTAGCAGCTGGACTAAAAACAGAGTTTTGTACATCCCAAAGATGGGACGTAGGAAATCAACACCTGACTCATGGAGACCAATAAGTCTGACCTCCTTTCTGTTGAAATGCATGGAAATGATACTCGACGTGCACATTAGAACGGATGCACTTGGTGAGTATCCACTAAATGCTCATCAATATGCGTATCAGACTGGTAAATCTACCGAACTAGCACTGAACAACCTTGTCGAGAACATAACACAAGCGTTAGACATCAAGACTATCGCGGTGGGTGTATTCTTAGACATTGAAGGAGCATTCAATAATGCATTACCAAACTCTGCTGAAAGAGGGGTTGAACCACAAATAAGGAACTGGATCGGAAGTATGTTAAATTGCAGAGTAAGCATAACAACCTTACAGGGGGAGAGCTACAGAACTATCTCAGATGATCTGCAAGAGGCGCTAACCGTGGTCTATGACTGGTGTGAACCCATCCCACACAAAACAGTTATAGTACCGTCCACAAGGAAGAAAAGGCTGGAAGACCTAAGACGACCTTCACTCAAGAGAGAAACTATCCCATTTGCGAATACAGTGAAGTATCTGGGAATTACCTTAAATAAAACACTTAACTGCAATGCGCATCTGGATAAAATTGCCGCAAAAACGAAACTGTCACTATGGACCTGCAAACGCATGTGTGGCAAAACATGAGGCATACATACATTCCAAACAAATGCACTGGCTCTATATTGCGGTCATGAGACCAATGATAACATATGGAGCAGTAGCTTGGTACTCTAAGAGCTTACAGAGCTGCGCGAGAATCAAATTATCTACCTTACAAATAGAATTGTGTCTGGCAATTAGTGCCGCCTTCGGCACTACACGCGGCAGCGCTTAAGTGTCTTCTAAATCTGGCACCTCTTCAAATAGTTCTGGAGAAGGAGGCCATATGGGCGACGTATAGATTGACACAGGTGGTGATCAACAATCTGGTGCCCAACAGCCTGAAAAATGCCAATGAACAGGACAGTGTGTTGGATCTTATCATCAGATGTTATGCCTACCAAAACTACCTATTACCATGCCTATGACGTCCTACCAGAGAGGAACGAATGGGCAAAAGACTTGGAATACCTGAGAATTACAGAGAATAGTTGGTTCACTGACGGCCTCAAAACCAATGATGGTATAGGATCCGCTGCATGGAATTCAAATGAAAAAAATCTGCCATCAGAAGTGAGAACTGGACAACTTCTTCAACTTGGCCAACAGCAGGTACAGGCTGAGGCTAATTGTGGTTTATTTCACACCTAACAGTAATTCAGATTTGTATAGGAGGTTTTATGACTGTATAGAAACAAAACTCTTGAATTTTGGCTGTGTAATATTAGGTGAATTTAATCTACGTGAATATGTGTTAGATTTTTACACTGAGTGTGTTTCCGAGTTTAAAAACTTCTTGAGTTTTACTAATTTTACCCAGATTAACAATATAAGGAATGTACATAATCTTTTATTAGATTTAGTTGTCGTTAGTCCCTGTTTAGAGGTGTAAGGTGGGTATTGGTGATGACCCTATATTACCTATTGATCAGTACCATCCTTCATTAGAAATAAGTTGTAATTGTCAGTATGAGTGTGATGAGTGTGAACAAATAGAAAATACTAAATTTAATTTTTTAAAAGCGAATATGTATAATATATTTTGTGTTCAAGAGTGGCAAACAGTGTGTGAGTGTATGGATGTTGACGGGGCTGTGGCTGAATTTTATGACATTTTAAATAAAATGTTTGTAAAATATGTTTCACTATCAACATGGGTTGGACGAATTTTCCCTGTTGGGTTTAATGGATGTATCATTAAATTATTAAAAACAAGGAAATATACTTTAGAAAACACAAAAAGTATAAAACCATATATTGGCTAAACAAATATAATATTCGAAGACTAGTAAAGACTAAAATAAAGCAAGCACATAATGATTATATGGTTAGGGTAGCGGGTAGTTTGTATGAAGATCCCAAATATTTTTGGTCTTATGTAAAAACCCAAAACAGTAATCAAGATATGCCAATGGAGGTGACTTATGAAAACATATACATAGTTAAAGGGAGCCAATGATATTGCTGATGGGTTTGCTAGTTACTTCAGCTCAGTTTTTACTCCAAAGGAGAGCTTAAACTTAAATGTATATTCTCTAAAACAACACTTTTGCAAGATGCCAATCACTGAGCAGGAAATTCAAATGGCTATTAGAAAGTTAAAAGGGAATAGAGCAATAAGACCTGATGGACTTCCGGGTTACATAATAAAGGGATGTGGTGAATTTTTACTAAAACCGCTGCTGCATGTATTCAATATCAGTTTGAATATGTCAGTTTTCCCTTCATCTTGGAAAAGAAGTAAAGTAATTCCTGTGTTTAAGGGTGGGATTAGGCAAAATATTGAAAATTATAGGCCAATCTCCATAATCAGTGCCATATCAAAAGTTTTTGAAATAGGATATATAATGAGGTAAAACATCATATTTCCATTCAACAACATGGCTTCCTTCCAATGAAATCAACTTTAACAAACCTCATAACATTTGTACAGTACATACATGAAGCTTTGAACAGGAAGTCTCAAGTTGATGTTATCTAGACAGATGTGGAGAAGGCTTTTGATAAAATAAAGCCTAATATAATTGTTCAGTCACTTAAACATATGAGCTTAACAGATGACCTTGTAAACTTGATATTGTCATACTTGTGTGATAGAGAATAGTATGTTGAGGTAAGGGGTGCAAAATCTAAGATTTATAGTAGTACATCAGTAGTTCCCCAATGTTCAAACTTAGGCCCTTTGCTATTCATAATCTCTATAAATGTAGTTAGGCACTCAGGAACACTGCTTTTTGCTGATAACTTAAAGCTGTTCTTGGAGGTTTCAACTGGTCACGACTGTGATTGTCTGCAGGAAGACCTTAATTGTGTGTATGAGTGGTGTAAAACTAATGGATTCAGTCTGAATGCTGGTAAATGTACACCTATGACTTTTTCACTAAAGAATTATGCAGTAGTTCATGACTTTAGAATGAATGACAATGTTCTGCAAATAGCTAATGTGCATAAGGATCTGGGAATTTTATTAGACAGTTCCTTAAATTTAATGAACATATATCACACATGATCAATAATGCACACAAAACAATGGGGTTTATCATCAGATCCACCAAGCAGTTTAATGGTGAATTGTGTCTTAAGCTGTTTGATAGTCTGGTTTTGCCTAGATTGGAGTATGGTGGTGTCATCTGGTCGCCACAATATAAAGTATGGATAAAATCTATTGAAAGGGTGCAACGTAAGTTTTTGAAGTATATGTTTTACAAGAAATTTGGCTTTTATCCACCCCAAGGGTACAACCATTTACAGTTATTGGGAATATTTAATAGATTGACCCTAGAGAATCGCAGATTTAAGGCAAGTCTTGTATATTTGTTTAGACTTTTGAAGGATAATGTCAACAGTACTGAGATTTTAGCTCAACTTCCATTTTCAATTAATAAAATTAATACAAGAAATAAAAACACATTCTATCTCAAAGTTCCAAGAACAAACTTATACAGAAACTCACCACTCTATCGAATGCGTAGTTATTTTAATAAGTATGCAGATGACTTAGATCTGGATACCACCAGCTTGAAAGGTTTTTTATTTATTTATTTATGAACAGAAACTGTTTCTGGCTCAGTCTCAGGATTAGAAACAAGTATAGGATTTAGTCACAGCATATGCTGTAATGTAGATAAATAATATCTAATTTTAATTCATTATGTTATTAGATATTGGGTCATACGAAATGTATCTGTAAATGGCTTAGGCTGTTGATACTGTGATTAATAAATAAATAAATAAATGTACACTGGCCATTGTCGGCTAAGAAGCCACGTGAACAAGATAGGCCTCTCCGAAGAAACGTGATGCCGCTTGTGCTTGGAGGAAGAAGAAAAAATGGTGCATGCTGTATGTCACTGTTCAGCAATGGAAAGAACCAAAGTCAAAGTCAAAATATGCTTTATTATCTGAAGAATATATACATTCTTGTAGACAAAGCGTAGATCCTAATTCTAAATTATACAGTACTGGTATACAATGTTCGTTCTACATAAAATACAAAAAAAAACAGACAAACCTTTTTATACATTGAAATTACTTATCCATATAACAACATACATTTCTTCATATCTAAATAAAATAAAATCAAATCAAATATTAGCGGAGAAAAACTCTTCAACATTATAATATGCTTTTCAGTTAATTTTTTTTCAAATCTTTTCTGAAAGTTTTGGGACAGGTCAGCCTTCTTAATGAACGTGGAAGGTGATTAAATAACTTCTTGCTTTCATAAAAATTAGAGTTTTGAGTTAACGTCGAAGTTTGTATCGGGAGGTTTATATTATAACAAGAGCGTTTATAATTATTGTTACTTGCAATTATCAAGGAGTATTTCTTGTGCATCATACAAGCAGTTTCAAGAATAAAGACTGAAGGCAGACTTAATATTTTTTCCGCGATGAAATATGGCTTACATGATTCCCTACCTCTGATATTGCAAAGATATCGGATTGCCCGTTTCTGTAAAACAAATACGGAGTGGAACAAACCCGCTGAACAGTTACCCCAAAAGCAAATTCCATACCTTATGTGTGAATCTATTAATGCGAAATAAGCATTTTTTGCTATTTGTTTGTTAAGTTGATTTGAAATTGTTTTTACTGCAAAGCACCCTGAAGCTAGTTTGGATGATAACTGCTCAATGTGTTTGCCAAATTTCGATTTCTCATCGATGACTATTCCTAAAAATTTATTACAATGAGTTTTTAAAATGGGTTCAGTATTGAGTTTTACATTCTCCAGGCTACATTTAAAATTTATAATATTAGTCTTGGACACATTAAAAGACAAACAATTACAATCACACCATTCCTTTACCCTATCTAGGTCATGATGTACCATTTCAGACAGAACTTGTGCATCTTTGTTATGCCACAGCAAGGTAGTATCATCTGCAAAAGAGGTACACTTTCCATACTTAATTATTGTGGGGAGATCATTCACATAAAGAAGAAAAAGAAGAGGTCCGAGGACAGATCTCTGAGGTATACCCTCCTTTATGCTTAATTCATCCGAGACTTGCTCACCAAACACCACCCTCTGCTTGCTATTAGAGAGATATGATTCAAACCACTTCAATATACATACCCTGAAGCCACAGATCTCAAGTTTACTCAACAGTATTCTGTGTGACACGCAGTCGAAGGCTTTTGCCAAATCACAAAACACCACGCCGGCCACGTCACCATCATTGAGTCCCAGGTAGAGTTTTTCCAACATATTGAATATTGCATCATTGGTATTTTTTGATGACTGGAACCCAAACTGAGAACTGTTTAAAATATGATTTTTATCCAGAAAATCCATCATTCTCCTTTTAAGAACCTTCTCTACTATTTTTGTTAATGTTGGCAGTAGTGAGATTGGCTTATAGTTTGAAGGAATGTCCTCTCCCTGTTTAAAAATCGGAATAACCACAGCTTTTTTAAGTAAGTCTGGGAAATTGCCTGTTAGGAATGAGTTATTAATACACTCGGCTAGTGAAGCTAGCGCTGAGTTTGGAAGATTTTAACTGAAATTCCATCACACCCAGAAGAATTTTTATTTTTCACTTCATTTAAAATGGAAACAATTTCATCAACCATGACAGGTTTAAAGTAGAATGTATTATGGACAGACATATTTTGAAGATACTTAAGAGGATCCATAGCAGAAGATGGAATATTTGAGGAGAGTTGAGAAGCGATTGAACAGTAAAATGAATTAATAACATCTGCATCCAATTTGGAGACATTCTTCTTGTATGTATTCCTTCCTCTTAAAGAGTTAACAATTTTCCATACTTCTTTTTGCATGTTAGATGAATTCTTTAACCCATACTCATAAAATCTTAACTTAGCATCTTTAATTAATTTTTGGTAGATTCTCCGATAAGTATTAAAATAATTTATAAAGAAATCATTGTTGAGGGCAAACTTCCTTAGAAAATGTAAACACCGCATATTTCTTGCCGACACTTTCAGTCCCTTGGTCATCCAGGATTTTTTTGATTTTTGCTTTAGTGTCACAATAGGAAAGTGTCTTTCGAAAACCCCTATGAGTTGACTATGAAATAAAGTTAGCCCTTTCATCACCCGACTCACTTAATCTACCCCAGTCCATATTTGAGCATGCGCCAAAGATCTTTAGAAAATTACTCCTAGAAAAAATACGACCATGTTTTATGTTACTGTCATTACCTGATGCATGTTTAAGATCAATTCTAGAAAGTACCGCCTCATGGTCCGATAAACCGGCTCTCAAGACAGAGCAAGACGTTCTTTTTCCAAGATTAGAGCATATGTAGTCCAACATAGAGGCAGAGCTTTGAGTACTCCTGGTAAAGGAGTCCACATGGTTTTCCAAGCCAAAAGAAGTCAACAAATGTTGGAGATATTTAACCACCTGCAAATTCTTATCAGCGTAATTAATATTAAAATCACCAGCCACAACAAGGGAGGCAAAGCACTCAAAACAGATTCTAGCTTTAAAAGAAAAGTGTAAACACACGAAGCGGGGGAACGATATACACATACTATAAACAAATTTAAAATCTCAGAACAGATAACACAACACTCAAAATTGATTTCAAAACAAAACTCTACATATTTGTCCACCCTCTTAAACCTAAACTTATTACTAGTCATACAGTCTTCATGTACAAGTATCATAGTACCGCCATGTGAATAGATTGATCTACAAAACTTGGCTACAACCTGATAATTATTGATATAAATGGGTTCATCCAACCGTAACCAGTGCTCTGTTATCAGAACAATTGAAGGATAATTCAATTCCTCCAGAAACAGTTCTAGTTCACTTACTTTGGATCTAATAGATTGAATATTTAATAATAAAGCACTTAATTTTGAACTATCCCTAAAAAAGAACCCGAAATACTCCCAGAATTCACCTGACCAACATTCACCTCTGCTTCAGACTCATTTGCCAATTCAGTATCAACAACAGTTATGTTCTGGTTTTCGTTGAAACAAAATCCTTCTTGAACACTTTTGGAACAACATTTAACATGAACTAAGTTAGACATCTTTCGTTTCTTGTTTTTAATAAATTTTAATAAAGGTACAGTAATCAGATTTCCCTTCAACTTAAAACCTTCGTCATCACAAGAATTAAAAAACAAAGTATGATTTTCGGTAAATTTATCTACATATTCAACAAAGCTCTTAAGCCTAGAATTAAAATATAAAACCTTGTGAGCATTCTTATTTTGTAAGGTGACAGGAGACAAAAATATTATGTTTGTTTGCAGACAGGATTTCAATGCGTAATTAATAAAACGAATGCTTGGGTATCTACCTGCACAAAGATTATTAGAACCCAAACCAATAATAACAAAATCGTTGTCTGCAAAGTCGCTCACTAAATTTCCCAGATCTTCCAATACACTCCTGCTGAAGGCGTCAGGCTTTATGATAGTCAAGATTTCAGCTGATGACCCCAAGTCACGTCGAAGTCCCTTGTCTAGAAACCTAACAGTCTGGTCACCAAGTATAAGAATCTTCACTGACCCAGCAGGCTTCTTTGCAATGGAGACATTCCTCTGGTCACAGGAAATGATAGCAGATTCTGGATTGGAGTTCTTTTGAATGGTCACTTGCTCTATTATTTTTTTGCCCCTCTAACTGAGATTTCAGAGAGCATATTTCATTATTATATGCCTTGTTTTCCATCTCTAGAACCCTAATAGAGTTTATCATGCTTCGGTTTAAGGTCGTGAGTTCTTTTAACTCTTTTTCGAAGCTGAGAATTTTATCTTTGTAATTATTAAGCGATTCCTCGAGAGCAATTTTCTCCTCCTTACACATCATAATTTGTTTTTCAGATTCAAACACTTCATCTTCAAACTCCTGTGTTCTTTTTCTTTGTCTGTTTAAATCAATTTGCAGGCTGTTTGAAGTAGATTTTACATTAGTCAATTGAAGCTCTAAATCTCTTATAATTGCATCCTTATCATGATCAGCATAATCATTCTTTTCAGCTAGTTGTATTTTAAGCAACTGATTTTCCTTTTTTACTCTGTCCAATTCATCAGAGATTGGATTGGGCAGCTGACCATTTTCATATGCATTTTGACAATTTTTTGAACATAAAATTTTTTGATCACTTACTTTTAAATGTGTTTTAAAATCCCTTTCCAGGCAGCTTGGATGAAAGATATGCGAACAAGAAATGCAACAATAATAGCTGTAAGCCTTGCTCGCACAGCATTTAAATATAAATTTTTTACTAATTTTTAATTCAATAGTTTTATCACAGTAGTTTTAAATCACAGTTATAAAGTCAAAATCCGCCCCACTAATAATTCAAGCCTTCGAAATCCTTTAAGGAGTGTGCTGATAACAAGCTTTGTACTAATAATAATAAATGTTTATACGCACAGTTTTGGTATTAGCCTTGGAATTTTCGTCGATTATTCCAACAGGAAATCACTGATTTTCACAAATTGTCGTTCGTTAGACGCGTTATTTAAAATCACACAATTTGGTACTAATTTCGATAATTAAAGTGAACTTTTAATGGTAAAAATACACGTTAAAAAGGGAGCAGGTACTGCAATCAACAACACATCTAACTGTATCAAAAATCTTCCTTGGACTGCCAGTCCCACACATTTAAATATATTATATGATGCTCTCTCCATATATATATTTTTTTTCACAGACAAACAGTCTTTGTAAATTCTCAAATCACACTTGCAGATTTGAAAACTATCTACCCCAGAAAGCTGTTCGATTTCATGAAAAGGATCGAGCCTCTGGCATAGTGGAAAGCACAGATGTAAGCCACAATAGACCAAGGGTCGCACTGGAGGGTCCTATTTGGGCTCACTTATGTATACGAATATCTATCTATACCTTCAACAACAAGGCTTTCTTCTATAATGCTAAAAATATTTGCCTGATTATATTAAGGAGCTTAACAGTTCAAAGCACTTTAAAAAAGAAACATAAATATTACTTGTGGAAAAGGCATATTACACCATGGAGAAATATTCTCTTTCTGATTTCTTTAACTTTTGAGAGATCTGTGAGCTGATCTAATTGTGTGTTTGTTTGTTTTATTTATGTAACTTTATTTAATTCACTCATACTTCCTCGTTTATTATGTATAATCTTAATTAGCCCTAGGTTTGGAATTTGCTTATATTATTTAGGAACTTGATGATAAAGTACTTTTTGATTCCTTGATTGAGAGTATGC
>JAEQML010050516.1:0-47846 GCA_016904865.1 Pissodes strobi | reverse complement strand
TTATTTAAATCTATAAGGGTGCTAAGAATGTATGGTTTGTTTTTCTGCTCTGGCGGGATGGGACTACATTCTGCTACCACTAGTATAGTTTTATGACATTTCCTTAAGTTTTCACACGAATGCTATATCGCTTCAATTAATTATCTATTTTTTTTTTCGGACGGC
Organism: Pissodes strobi; assembly: GCA_016904865.1. NCBI lineage: Eukaryota > Metazoa > Arthropoda > Insecta > Coleoptera > Curculionidae > Pissodes > Pissodes strobi. The sequence goes on along the minus strand of JAEQML010050516.1, from coordinate 47,681 downwards.
CTTAAAATTGTAGGCCAAAGCGTTGTGACTCGCGTTTATGGCTGAGATTTTATGGATAACTTCACACTGATGAAAAATGTTATAAAAGCGTGTGGTTTCGATCGACCCTCAGACGACGCAGCCACTAGCCCAAACCGATTTGAGATATCTCTCTCCGCTACGGAGAAAATTGGGAAAATAGAAAAATTACGTTTAGCCAATTAAAAAAAATGAAACGTCGTACGTCGTACGATCAAACGAAATACTGCGCGCTAAAGTACCCCAAGAAACCCATCTTTTTGCTACATACCGTTTAGTTATAACGCTTATACCGTATTACAATAATTACAGCCGATTTAATGAAAATCTCGCTATCAAAATACATATTTTTGGTAGTAAGTGTTTTTTTCGTCTGCCCCGTAATTTTCGAGTTAGCTCGTGTTCGGTCTAGGTCGAGCTCACGTTCCCGTCTAATTAATAGCTAAGTAAATTAAAATATATAACATACTCCCAAACCTCTAATTTCAAGTTTATTTTATTCTAAAGAAAGAAATGACCTTGTCAATATCGGAGAATAGTATTCAGATTCTACAAGTATTAACCAGTCTCTTACTCCCCCAACTGCCAGTTTGAATGATGCATTCCTGCCCCAAGGTCAATAAACCTTGTTACTGCCCGATATATTTATGCCGACAGCATACGAAACCCCTTTAAAAATGAAATCTGTATTTACCAAGTGCAGATTGTCGTCAACAGAGGGCAAAATATTTTAAATGAATATTTTAAATGAAACTATATCTTCTCGCCATCTATCAGAGTTTTGGTGAGTTACTTAGGTTTGGAGAATTTCGTCCATAAGAATTATCTTAATAGTCTTTTATTATAATATGGTTATATTTAAGATTTTTTTGTTATGCTCACCATGACACTAGTATTGTAGTTTATTATTGATTTTAGTATATTCAAATACTTGTTTAAGATAAAGTTTATATTCAAGATAAGTATTGCATAGTTTTAGTTTTAAATCAGGGTATGTTTTATCTACCTAAACTATATTAGAGTTATGCATCAGAAAGTTTGTATCATCTGTTTTGTCGCCGGCTACAACACACTACTGGTTTGAATTTCTATATTAGAGTTGAATAAATTTTAGTTTCTATGTGAATCTCATATTTATAGATATGAAACCATATTTTTAAAAACAGGCTTAGTATCAGATTTGATACTAGTATTTTTTGAGTGTAACTACTCGAAACAAAGCAAGTACTTAAAAGTATTACTATTGATGCTGATCTAGAGTTTCAAAATTCAAAAGATTTCTTGGATGATACGCGAACATATTGAATCAATTTTTGAATTTTACCTCTATCAGGCAAGGTGTGCAACGTGATTAATCAGTTTATATCAAGCCACGATACGTGAGGTTCTAGGTTGTATATGATCATAAACAAATGAAAACATGGTTGTTTATATCAAAAATAAACCGACATAGTTTCAGCAAAATGCTGCTTATTTTTTTTTATTTCAATTTTAATTGTACAATTATTGCATATTTTACAAGCCTAGGAAATGTGAATTACAAACCAATAAATAGGTAGATACTGGCTCAACTTTAGTTAGAAGAACAAGCGGGTAGTCTGTCCTCTAAATCGATAGGTACCTCTATTTTATAGATGCAAATTTTTTTCAAAATCTCAAAATTCTCTGCAACCGATATATTGCAATATTTAGCTTCTAATCCCAATATAAAAATACGAAGGCGCGAGCTAAACAATAAACCAGTTTGAATTTTATAATACTATGCTATAATCGTGAGCTTCAGCAAATAATGAAAAGGTGCTGCCATCTAAAATACGGTCTTTCATATTTTACCATTAAAAATGAGCTCAGAAATCAATAATTTGTTTGAGCCGTGGTGGATAGATGGCGACACATATCCTAAAAACTGATAAAAAGTTCGTAATGGTTATCTATTGGATTTACTAACTACTACTACAAATTATTATTGTATGCCGCATAACCTGAATGTTTAAATTATTGTATTAAATATTTCATCAGTTAGGAATAAATTAACAATTACATCGTTTTTGGGATAGTATGGATTATTCTGTTATATAACTTTTAATTGAACACTAGTTAAGCGCTGACTCCTTATCCGATTATAGAAGATTATCAAAATATTTGAGATTCAATGATATTGATCGGGACACTATGACATTGGTTCTCAATACTTCCCTGGATGTTCTATTTATTTAATCTAAATTTCCTATCATGCGCCAATATTGAATATGTTTATAATTTGTTAATATATTTATATCTAAATCTATAAGTGGTAGTGCACCTGCATGAATTTTCGCTGTCAACAGCTATGAATATAAGTTTTGTACACAAAGGCAAGCCTCAGGACAGATATTAAGTAGCGCAAACAGGCACTCCTTTAGGTCATAATTTAATATTATATATAAACTCGAATAAAACTGCTATACGGTTATATTATCGTGGTCGAATGGAACAATCTAATAATAAGGCCCTCCAGGCCGTCCGACGCGCCACCATTGCTTCTTTGAAACTGGCCGAAGTTATCCCGCTATTTAAGGAGAAGATGCTTTCAGATCTATTTGATTTCTTCCAGCATCCGCAAAAGTAGTTTAGAAACTAGTGCAGAGGAATATTGTCAGCAATAGCATTAAGTATAGCGTTTTAAGCGGAGACAGTTCGATTTTCAGAATTCCGAAAACACCAATGCTGCCATGCTCTTTGGTGAATTGTAGGAAACTGCTTGATAAGTGCGTCGTTGGCCTGGTATTATCTTATTCGTCGGGATATTGTGAGTCAATTCTAATCAATAATAAAGGATCCCTTCATCTGCAAATCTGGAAACAGGATTAATAATTATTAATAATAGACTAGGAAATAGAGTTGATGAAAGTATTGCGCTCTGAGGCCCTCCCGCATTAACAGTGAATGTGTCTGAGATGTGTTCATCAACTGCAACGTACAGAGAACGGCTTTTAAGGAAACTGGCAAGCCAGCTGCAGAGAGATGATGGCAATCTGAAGGACGGCAGTTTGTTGAGCAATGCGCCATATCAAACTCTGTCAAATGCCTTCGAAATATCTAACGCAATCGCTCGAGATTATCCGTAGTTCTCAATTGCCCTACTCCATATATGAGTGACATAGCCCAATATATCTCCTGTCCATTTCTGTTTGCGGAACCCGTATTGGTTATCGCTAATTATTCTATTAGTCTCGAGGTACTTGAGTACTTGCTGATTGACTACACGTTCCATGACTTTGGAAATTATTGGAAGCAAGGCAATTAGACGATAGTTTGATTGCGTGGTTTCTGGCCTTTGTCGGAACAGGTTGTACTCGAGCCACTTTCCAAGAAGGTGGGTAAATCCTGTTTCGGTAAAACAGAGGAAAAAGTCTGGAAAAAATTGGTGTTAGTTCGTTGGCGCAGTTCTTTGACACGATGGCAGGTATTCCATCCGACCCTGCTGCCCTTTGCGTATCTAGCTCTTTGATGATTTTACAAATGTCACGGTGGTGAAACTTAACCTCTGTCATGGTAGTGTTGATGTTGGATATGGTGGGGAGAGAGAGAGAAAATGTCCAGGAGGGCGGCAAATTCACTCCTCTTTGAGATCCGAGGTGGTTCGTCTACAAGTTGAGTACGCCCGCAGCTGATAGCAAATGCTTCAGGTTCTCTACCTTCGTTGTCGGTTTTGTTGTGATATTTGAGACAGTTGGTGTTATGGGCATTGAAATCTCCCAGAACGATTGTTTCTAAATTGGGGTGGTGGACCTATATTGAATTAAAAGTACTAGCTAGTGTTGTAAAAAAGCTTTGATAAGCTCTATCGCTCGGAGGGCGATAGAAAGAGCATATGAACTTGGTTAATCCCTTGGCAGTGAACTTGAGCCACACATGACGTCAAGGTTGTTCTGTTCGAGTGTTTCCTGGCGGTGACTCGAAAAGTCTCTTCGCATAAAAAAGCATATTCCGAACTTGCAAGCAAGCAAGCATCATTTTATTCATCATTTATAGTTACAAATGTTACTTACTACTACTTAATATCTAATCATCTAGCCTAAGAGCTTCTCTGCACTCGCCAGAATCTTTGAGCACATGCTCTCAAACGTATACCCCACGCAGTAGGGGACAATAGATGCGACAACGTAGAGTAATAGCAAATCCTGTATGGATTCAAATTACCTGGGCTGAGCCCTTCAAACGTATTTCAGAAATCGTTACCAACGGATGTTAGTGCATAGTACTAGTGTTGCTTTATGAAAATCAAGTGCGGGTGTTCTGTAGGAAAAAGACTGAATGAAAAACCTACTTCGTAATGACAGCACAACGTAAACAATGTACAATATATACAATATATATACAATTAGCGCTAAAATCTATTGAAGTTAGCTAAGTTAATAGCTTAGATGTTGTACTTATCTATATCAGATGTAAAAAATTTAAGTGAAGCTTGGACTATCGATTGCTTGTCACCTCCGCAGGCCTCTAGCAGGTCTGCGAAGTGTTCGAGTGCTTTTAAAAGTTCGTCAATATTGATCAGTGCATTGATTCTATTTGTGACTGTTTGAAGTTTATTAAATGCATTTACAGTATGTTGGTCCATGGGTAATGGGTTGCTATTACTTACGTTTTGATCGTTTAAATTAGCGGCGACGTTACGCGCACTATCACTAACACTGACACGATTTCTCACAAGCGGTGAAGAGTTTCTATCAAGGTTCGCGTTCTGGTCTCCTGTTCTCCTGGTATCTTGCCATGCGGGACGAATAGGCTGCGGTGCTGGCTTGTAAGTTCTGCCGGCTGGAAGTTGTGGCGGTTGCAACTGATCTACCTTGCAGTTATATACTGGACATGTTATGTCGATAGATCTGTGTGCCCCGTTGCAATTGGCACACTTCTCGACATTGCTATTGCATTCTACAATCTGATGATTGCCGGTACACCTCGGGGACTTCCATGCTCGCTGGCAGAATGTCCAGGCATGTCCGAACCCCTGGCATCGCTTACAGTGCATGATAGGCCTAGATGACTTGCAATAATCCCAGGAGACACGGACTTAGTGACTTGCATTTGGCATTCAATTGTTTTAGCGTAACTTCGGCCTCAGTTACAATTTGAAATATATCTTTAATTTTCATGTCGTATTCCTCAATGAGCGCATTTCTGATCTCCTGTGGCAGTATGCCACTGTCCAGGCCTTTCAGCACGAATGCGTGGGTTCTGGCGGTCTTTTCGGCATACGAGTGATATTCCATTTGCTGCGTTTGAGGTTTACCCAGTCCTTGCTGTCCTTACACCACACAATAACGGAATTGCAGGTGTATTTTAAGCTATAGTCTTTTATATTGGCTGCTTTCAGACTAGCTGTAAATTCATGGTGGTTATTTTGTCCGCCTTAATAACTATAGGCGGTGGTGCGGTTGGTTTGGCTCGAAGAGGGGTTTTGGGTTTCGGTATCACTCTTCTCTGGCGAGTTGATTGCGTCGACGTCTCGGAATCCGCATCCTCTTCATCATTGTCGCTTAATGGCTCAAAGCGGTTGCTAGTTTTAACTGCCGGTTCCCCGCCAACATCAAGGTATACTTGTTTAATGTTGCGCTTAAATTTCAAAGTTTTCATTGGCACTTTAAATTGGTGTACCGGAGCAGTCGAGGTAGAGGATTCAGCGCCTATATCCATGGGCGTGGCTATACTGGCATCTTGGCTTGTGGGCGGAGCCACACTTACCGTGGTGGGTGGAGCTTACATTACCTACTGCGGAATCAGCTGATTCCACAGAGGTCGTTTGGAGGGCATTTTTTGTGACTCGTGACAGTGATCACGCCACTTTTTTCGCTGGGGTCGGACTTTGAGCTCTCGATGACTCTTTTCCTTTTGGCGTATGTAGGCGAAGATTCGCTTTTGCCTTTTGCTAGGGTCACAGTGGCTGTTGGAGACCTCTTAATTTTTTGCCCGCAGTCGATTTTAGATTCAGCAGTAGCGATTCTTCTGGATTTTCTGCGTTTTGGGTGCACATCTGCAAGATGTTGCTTACCCCTAATGAAGGCTTGTTCTAACTCTTCGGTAGACGCGCCGCGGTCTTTTGCGTATACATTATGCCAGTGAAGGCATTCACGGCATTTGTATACAGGTGCATTTGCCTGTAATTCTGCATTCCGAACTTGTGTTAAATCGGAAGTGTAAGTCGTATCCAGGGTAGGGGTAGTTTACTGTTGTTGTTGTAGGACATACTTGTGTTTCTGTAAGGGCTAATATATGTGGTTCATTTGTTTGTACATGTTGGTGTACCGAACAAAACTAATCAAATTACAAATTAAAAATTCGGATCAATCCGCCGAGTCATATAAAGGTGCTTTGAAGCAAAATCACACTCATCAAACAAGTTATCGATACTTTAAACCTTGACGTAGCATTCAATATTCTAGCTACTTGCTTATATTAAACAATCGAGCCACTTGGTATTGGATTATTCTCCTTCCAGGATGCTACGTCATTCATTTGTTACACTCGATTGCATATATTTTTAACGGGCTGAAAAATGATCTATCCAGAGGTTGCATTTTATGGCTACTATGAAAAGAAGGGGTAAGAATAGAATTGATGTGTGAATAGTGGTTATCTGTAATGAGCAAAATGGGTTGGGGGTGGGACTTTTAAAATGATATAACCAACAATATAAAAGTAAATTTGTGTTTATATAACTACCTCGGAAAGCATAAAAACAGATTCGATGGATCTATCTTCCAGCAATAATATTTTCGGATTTTTTCTAGGATAGATAAAAGTTGAACATAGTGCCCGTTTCACACATGCACCATATTGCCGCTACTGCGATGCCACGCTCTGCGGATACAAGTTTGCTTACAACTTTCTTCCCCCTAACTCATACAATTTTAATAGTATTTTTGGGAAGTGTGGTCATGCCCGTCTCATCCATGTTATATATACAGTCAGATCTAAAATTATATTTTTGTTTGATCTCTGCAAGGATTTAATAAAATCTGTCAACTTGAAAGTTACTAAATCCAATTGCTTTTGCAGAGCAGACTGACATGACGAGCAGTCATTTAAGTACTTTCATCAAATCGATACAATATTTTATTTCTCAGCAAACGCACAACAAACATCTCTACTTTTCTTCGGCAATGATATGCTCTTGTACGGAATCAAATGTGGGCTTAAATTGTCCCATAGATACTGAAGTACTTTCCAGTTTTAATCTCTTCCTTAGATTATGGCAACTATATCGACTGCATGTCTTCTACTTGATCCTTGTTCTAGCAGTCTTTTAGTCACAGTTAATTGTGCCTCAGTAACTGGTTTTGCCTCAGGCTTCCTTCTTTTATAATTACGAAGCTTTTGCATATCTGTACCTTCAAAAATAATCATAACTATGCCTCCAACATATTTATGTAATGGAATGTTACAGGTATATCGTTTTTATTGGCTACAAAATAATCTTTTCGGGCGTTATTCTTAATTTGTCTCAGAGGAGAGTCAACCATAAAGTATGTCTCAAAACCTTTGGCCCAACATTCACTCAAGTTAAAATAAGCGATAATGATAAATATCATAGTTAGTTTTGAAAAACAAAAACCTTCGACGGCTTCCCTTTATTTACTATTTCTCGTGCAATAGCCGAATATGAGCAAGGTATACAGTTTTAATCATCTCCTGATGATGGTTAGCGAAACGCGCGTCGAGTGTAATAGTTCTGGTTCGGTATTGTGGATTAAACGCCGTTTTAGTGCATTTTGCCGAAGGTTCCAAACCCCAACGTAGAATTGGGCATGTCCATGGGGGAAATTCGGATATGAATATAGCACTTCTAAGGACAGATTTTCGAGGGAATTGGTTGGTGGCACGGATACCACGATGTTATCGGGCATTAAGGCGGATCCATTTTGCAAATCATTGTTATGGACGATTAAAAGTACTTTTTCTTCAAACGTCAGTAAATCCGTCATTACTCGACTGTGTAGGCGGCCGTGAAGTTTCGTTTTTCCTCCGCCGGAGCTTTACTTTTCACTTTTCCGCCGACGGAGGTAAAAGTGTTGTCATAGCAACATAGATACAATACAAACAGACAACAAAATAAGCGTCAACAACTCAAAATTTATTAAACTACAATTTGTTTATCACTCAATTTGTGACTGCATTTCTAAAAATCACTAATTTAGGAACAAATTGGTTATTATTTAATCGAACTTACTCAATAACTGCTTATCAATACGGAATTAAAACGCAATCGGATACGCAATTTTAAAATAATAATTATTGTTGACAGTGCCCACTGACAGCTTTATGTTACATTACTATAGCAACAACCTGTGCATATTCACCGACTCCGGTCTAAGCCGCCTGGCGAACCCACTTATCTTTAATAATAATTAGATATTATTACTATTAAAAAGAGATGTTTTGGATTAATTTGTCGACATTTGAAGAAAAATAGCATATTTTATTTGGAGGAAAAGTTACTTTTCATGGCTTGCTCTCTATTACCAGCCTCACTCCGTTCGGCTGTTAAACACGAGCGCGCCATGAAAAGTATCACTTTTCCTCCATATAAAATAATATACTATTACTTTAAGCAATATAGATATGATGGAAAATGATGGTTTTCATACTGAACACATAGAAGACTGTCCAGACAATGTGAACTATATAGAAAATGTAAAATTGCATAGTTTGATGCGCGATTTCTATTGTAAGAATATCCAGGTCTTACGTGGGACGTACTTAAATAGCCAGAGTTATATTCAAAACTGCCTGATCAAATTAGCTGATTTTATGCGCAGGAATCATGATGAAGATAACATATTATTTTGGTCAGACTTAGCATCATGTCATTACGCACAAGAGGCTCAAAATTAGCTAACGCTCAAAACATACCATTTGTACCGGGAAACGATAACCCCTCTAACACACCGCCAGCTCGTGCAATCGAAGATTTGTGGATAGTTTTGGTTAGAAAAGTTTTTAATGGTAGATACAAAGCTGAACATAAAAAGCAATTAAGGCGTAAGACCTAGGAACCTAGGAAAATTAGAGAGATATAAGTCGAAGCTGTCCAAATCCTAATAGTGTATTTATATTAGGCCCAGAATAGCCGAATAGAAAAATATATATTAAGTTTTGATATGTTGAGATTAGATGCACCAAAAGAAGACTTTACAAAACCAAAAGAGTTCTTAAGTTTAAAGTGTGAGCTTCACCCCAAAAACCACCCCCCAATACGCACTGCGATAGTTTTTCTCGTTTTGCTCAGAAACCGTTTATGTTGTTTTCCTTTTCCAAAAAATCCCGACGTCGTATCACACCCGCTAATAGCATGAATAAATAAAATTGGTTTTTTTAGATTGCGTATAATACTGGATGATTGGAAGTCCCTCGAACTGTACATTCATTGCTTTACATTACCTATGGCTTCTTTCAGAAACATAATGTCTTTATCATCGTGGGGAAGTGCTGCTTATAAAACAACAAGGTCGACATCTTGTTCGACGACTAGAACTTCATTTTTCTCAGATATTTTGATGGCAGTACGAATAATCTGGAAATCAGCATCATCTATTGCAAATGATGTGCTAATATTCTCGTTATTTAGGTGTATTGCAAGCAGCGAAATAACTCGTTGCTTATTTTTAACATTGTCTAGGAATTTGGTTTTCTGTTCGACCAATAAAGTATTGCTATCAAAAACAATCTCACGACTCGAATGCTTCGGCAATCGCCTTTAACGTTCGACGAATTTTGTGCTTGTACTGTTTTCGGAGTAACCGTCGAATACCACAGTAAGTTGCAATATAAACATCCAAGAAGGTACCTTCTTTTGGCCACTCCATACGGTGGATAAGAGAGCCATCGTCAAGAACAACATGGTAATTTTCTGTGCTAATTTCTCGTTTCTCAATTGCATTGAAAATATCATAAAATGTTAACTTTTTTGCCTTTCTCGTCATTCCAGAACTTGCTTTCAGTCATCAAGTGGACAGATTTTCGGAAAGGCTTGACGAATTACGCCAACTGCTATCTGGATGGAGGCCACACGACAGATTCCATCTTTTCCTGGATGCAGTATTAGGACACGCCAAAGTTTCCACTTCATAGGCTTGACAGTAACTTCTTTTACCAATACCATAGCCTAAAGAAAACTATAGCTGCGACACTTAAGCGCGGCACCTTTGAGAAGCGAGGACCAACTTTATCACTATGTAGTGGGGAGGAACTAAATAAATCTAACATGACGTCAACCCCCCGGCAATCATTAGTGAAGTGAGCCGTACTAAAATTTTTTGGGACGTTATATACTAAAATTGTTACTCTCCCCTATTATTTTATTTAAACTTTCATCACAAAATATATAATTTATAAAATACTGTTTATTTCGAGTAGAGAATAACCATTTTTTAATCCAAAAAGCTGCATAAAGAGAGCCGGATATTTATTTAAACATTACACCTGAAAGAAATAGTTAAAAATGTCTTTTGAAGTGAAATTCAGAATGGCGAATGTAGATTACTTGTAGTAAGTACAGCATTCTTGAATGCTATAATAACTATAATAGAATATAAGCTCCAAGTTAATCTTTAAATATCAACAAGATCTATACACAACAAAAGTTTTTTTATATGAGATTTTATTTTGCACAAGTAGTTACGGTTTTAGACGAACTTGTGAAGATCTGCAATAATAATTTTGAAATTTTTGATTTATCTAGTTGTTCTCTTCTAAGCTAAAAAAAGATCTTATATAAGTACATAATTTCGTTTTATATAGATTCTTAGCAACCTGCACAATTTTATAAACTTATTATGTACGATTTTGCGGATTTTTTCGTAACAGCTTTTTCATTTTATTCGCTAGATAAAAATATTGTCAAGATGGTGAAATGAAAGTAAATTTTTGATCTGGCTATAGTTCACGAACTAATTTATGCATGAAGTGCACAATTACGCTAAATCGGAGCAACCTGTACCGTGCGTTCAATTTATCTTGATAACATTTTGATTCGCTGTAACTTTTTTGTTTTTAAAGATATCAAGTTAAACAAAAAAGCAAAATGTAGGGTTGGTAGCCAAATTTTTTTCTACGTTACATATAAAATAAAACACTAACGATTTTCTGACATATCAGCCTACTCTATATTTTTTAAATGGAACACCCTGTATATTACTACATTTTTGGAATCTCTAGAGAAGTCTAAACACATTTCGTGTATAATATCTTATACCTATCTTTCTTTAGGTGTTTACGAAATATTGACAGTTGAAAGTCGTGCATTTTGACATTTTGATAGGCTTTAAAATCTAAACCGCATGAGAGCAAAGAAAACGGTTTGCATATTTCTGTCTTAGGTTTTCATGAGCTATCAAATGACAGTAACTTTGAATTTAACCCTCGAATAAAATTGACCGGAACTTTTAAACCTCCGGTTAAATTGAAAGCCACTGTCATTCGATAGCTTATGAAAACCTAAGATAGAGATGTGCAAACCGTTTTCTTTGATCTCGTGCGGTTTAGAGCCTGTCAAAATGCCCGACTTTCAACTGTCAATATTTTGTAAACAGCTAAAGATAGGTATAGGATATTATATACGACATGTGTTTTGATTTCACTAGAGAGTCCAAAAATCTAGTAATATACAGGGTGGTATATTTAAAAAATATATAAAGTAGGCTTTTATGTCAGAAAATTATTGGTGTTTGTTTTATATGTAATCTAGAAAAAACTTGGCTACCAACCCTACATTTTGCTTTTTTGTTTACCTTGGTATCTTTAAAACCAAAAAAGGTACAGCGAATCAAAATGATATCAAGGTGCTGATCAAATCTGAAATAATGGATATATGTGGATAACGATCGAATTTTACGAAAAACAACCAGCAAAAACAATGTTTTTGAGACTTACGCCTTTATGGTAGAATACGAACTGTTTATTGTCAAACGAAATGTTTTGCACTTTCTTATCTTCCACATAACCACAACCTGGAAAATACTCCCCACCAAACCGAAAATTTCGTATATCTAGATAATTACTAAATAACTAAGATAAGAAGATGCAAATCGTTTCGCGCTAAGTTAAACAGATCAAATTCTTTAAATGGAAAGGAGGCTATTCGACATGCTACATGAAATTTATCTAGAATTTTTAGAAGAATTCGAAAATCGGAAAATATGTTCCGCTCTTTTGAGACCTTTTATATTGAAATATAATTCAATTATATTGTCAAACTGAAATCAACATGGCTAAATGATGAAATGGTTGTAAGACTAATAAAAAAATTAAAAACATGTTATTTCTATAAAATGTGTATACATATGAAGGGTACAGGGGAAAAATGATCTAAGCTCCATTTCCATAGGAAACTTTTTTATTATTGACTTCACAGAAAATTTTATTCTTGATAAAAGTTGGTGTTTGAAAAAAAACTAATTTTGACGATGCTAAATTAAAGATAAGTTATACAGGGTACTCAATAAATACAAAAATGATGGTTAAAAAATCAAAAACTTTGGAATATCGGAGAACCTTCTGCAGAAAAATAAAGCTCGTATTAAGATAAAAATAAAAGTCAAATACCATTTTTTCCAAAAGTGCGGAGAAAATCCATTTCAATTACTGAAAAAACCGCTTTTTCTTAATTTTGTCCTTATTTTTTTCAGCAACGATGCACTTTTGGAAAAAATGGTATTTGACTTTTATTTTTACCTTAATAGGAGCTTTATTTTTCCTGTAGAAGCTTTTCCGATATTCCTAAGTTTTTGTTTTTTATCCACCATTTTTGTATTTTTTAAGTACCCTGTAATACTTAGTCTTAATTTAACATTGTCAAAATTAGCTTTTTTCCAAGCACCAACTTTTATCAAGAATAAAATTTTCTGTGAAATCAATAATAACAGTTTCCTATGGAAATGGCGCTTAGATCGTTTTTCCCCTGTACCCTTCGTATAATTTGATGAATGTTTCCATATTATTAATTTTCGATTATTTCTGGGTACTTTAAATTTTGTAACCTATTATGATACGTTTTAGTCCGTTTTGGTACTTTTAGTTAGTTTGGGTTAGTTCAATCAGCTTACATTTAGTTTTAATTTATTTTAGTCATTTGAACCCGTTTCCGATACATTATTACCAATTTTAATATTTTTGGTTAGTTTTGGTTAGCCGCCAAAACTGGGTCGTTCAATCAACTATCGATTACTTTCGGTTCCGATACGTTATTACCAATTTTAGTGTTTAGGATAGTCGCCAAAATTGAATTGATCTGGGTTAGTTTTAACTTACTTAATATTATTTTTAAGCTATTCCGATACGTTTTAGCCCGTTTTGGTACTTTTAGTTACTTTTGGTTTGTTTTGGTTAGTCTTTCAATCAAATTTTGGCTACTTTCAATTTATTTTAGTTATTGAATTAATCCAAGTTAGTCGTCAAAATTTGCTTAATTTTGGTTAGTTTCAACTTATTTTAATATTTTTAATCTGTTACGATACGTTTCAGCCCTTTTTGATGCTATTGGTTAGTTTTGGTTTGTCGTTCAATCGACTTTCGGTTAATTTCAGTTAGTTTTAATTTAGTTCAGTAATTTGAATCGGTTCGGATACGTTATAACCAATTTAAATGTTTTTAATTAATTTAGGTTAGTCGGCAAAATTCGGTTAATTTGGGTTAGTTTCAACTTACTTTAATAATTTTAATCTGTTACGATATGTTTTAGCCCTTTTGGTACTTTTGGTTAGTCGTTCAATCGACTTTCGGTTAATTTCGGTTAGTTTCAATTTATTTAAATCATATGAACCGGTTCCGATACGTTATAACCAATTTTAAAGTTTTTGATTACTTTCGGTTAGTCGCCAAAATTCGGCTAATTTGGGTTAGTTTTAACTTACATTCGTTCAATCAACTTTCGGTTAATTTCAGTTAGTTTTAATTTATTTTAGTCATTGGAACCGGTTCCGATACGTTATAACCAATTTTTATTTTTTTGGTTACTTGCCAATATTCGGGTAATTTGGATTAGTTTTAATTTACTTTAACATTTTTAATCTGTTCCGATACGTTTTAGTCCGTTTTTGTGCTATAAGTTACTTTTGGTTTGTCATTCAATCAACTTTCGGTTACTTTCAGTTAGTTCCAATTTATTTTAGTAATTTGAATCGGTTCCTATACGTTATAAACAAATTTAATATTTTTGGTTAGTCGCTTAAATTCCTTTCGTTTTGGTAGTTTTAACTTATTTTAATTTTTGTAACCTATTACGATAGGTACGTTTTAGCCTGTTTTGGAGCTTATGGTTACTTTTGGCTAGCTTTGGTTAGTCGTTCAATTAACTTTCGGTTGGTTTCAGTTAGTTCCAATTTATTTTAGTCATTTGAACCGATTCCGATACCTTATGATCAAATTTAAGTTTAAATAAACAAACTAACTAGCTGCATAATTCTGCCGTTCTTTTCCCATTTTAACACATAAACATTAACTTATTTATATAACATACAAACAAAACAATATATACGCATAACGTCTATTTACCCAAACAACGAATCTTTTTCTGTTTTAATTCCTATGAAAATTTATTGCACTCCGGCCCCGGTGACCTCCCTTCACTGAGCTTCACGGAAAAATTTGATTCCGTACCCCACTAAACGAGCCGAGTGTCGCGGCTATAGTTTTCTTTAGGCTATGCCAATACCATTAATCCTTGGTCCAGCTTTCCTTGCGCCTTCTTCCATTTAGTCCTTTGCTGCAGTTCGGATACGTATTCCTTTGACTATCGCCGCCAGAAGTTTTGTCATATTTGTTCCAGAAGTTGGAAGCGAGAGAGTCTTCCAGTATGTAATTCTGTCATGTCGGGCTTCGGAGTTGCCGCTAAAGGTTGGCCAATGAGAAAGTGAGCAGTAGTTAAAGGATTACCATCATTAGGATCGGATGACAGTGGTGAAAGAGGTCGGGAAATTAAAATCGCTTCAATCTATGCCAATACCGTTAACAAGTCTTCAAAGTGAGAATGTTGTTACCTACCACTAGCTTAAGGTGATGCTTACTCGATTTTATCCCTTCCTCTCAGAAGCCACCAAAGTGGGGCGAATGTGCCGGAATAAAGTGCCAATTTATACTTTCGGATGAGCACGACTCAGATAGTTTATCTTGATTGTCAAGTAGGAATCTCTCTAAATTTTGTAATTCATGATTAGCTCTAGTAAAATTGGTGCCATTGTCGGAACATATTTGGTGAGGTTTTCCGCGTCTACTTATAAATCTTTTCAGCGCAAGTAAAAAGGTATCGGTTGAAAGAGGCACTAAGCCAAACTAGTGCTATATGAACTGCTTTGACGGCAAAATATACAAACAGTGCCAAATAAGATTTTGAAGGTTAGAACCTCTATCCTTTCAATCTTTGATGATAAAAGGCCCGCCAAAATCAACCCCACAGACTTTGAAAGGATACCCAGCATCAAATCGGTGTTTGGGCAATTCCATCACAGGACGTACCGTCTTTGAATTAAATCTAAAGCAAGTAACACATTGTCGTACCTTAGCAAAATTTCTTTCTGATACCGTCCAAATTGATTAGCGTAAACTAGTTAAAGTTTGTACTCCTGAAACTCTATTAGCTTAAAGTGTCTTTAATCGATGTGGTTCTGTTTTCAACCAACCCAGAACGATTGTTGTGTCTGTCCATAGTGTGACACAGTCAAATTGAATTTTAAGCGCCTCTTCAACAATTTTAAATAGCTTACCTAAAGCAACACTTGTGCATAACTCGAGTTTAGGAATCGTAATGGATTTTAACGGAGCTACCTTAGATTTTGCGCATAGAAGCGTAACTGAAGCACCATTATTTTGATCAATGGAACGTAAGTAATGCTCGGAAGCGTTCGAAAATCCATGTAATTGAATTGACCGCCTGTTTTGCAAGATTACATGACGTGGAACAATCAATAAATTAAGTTGAAAAATTTCGGTTTTAAAACTGAGCCACTGGACATGTGTATTTCGAGGAACAGCTTCGTACCAATTTAATCGCCTAAGCCAAAGCTTTTGGAGAATATTTTTTGCCTTTATAATGCTTAGAGAGAAAATACCTAGCGGGTCAAATATTTGACTAACAGCAGAAAGAATGATTAGTTTTGTGACCCGACCATCAATAGTATGTGGTTCGATCTTAAAAGTCAAACAATCGGATTCGCAAGACCAACCGAGTCGTAAGTTTTTATGCTTTGATCTTCTCCAAATTGAACAATCTTCTGAGAAGGTACATCGCCCTGTATCAATTTAAGTACTGCATCATCGTATTTACGCAATTTAAAGCAACTGTCGGCTAATATTTTTAAAGTTTCCAAACCAATAGCTGTTGAATAGAATTAGCACCCGTGATTAAATCATCCACGTATATGTCGTTTGCAATAATTATTTGAGATATATCCGGGTAGTTCTTTATACAATTTAAAGCTAGCTCGATTATACAACGAATTGCTAGAAATGGCGCTGACGCAGTACCGTAAGTCACTGTGTTTAGTTCGTACGTTTATATTTCTTCATTGGGATCGCTACGCCAATATATTCGTTGCAATAAGCGTTGCTGTGGTTCAACCATTACTTGCAGATACATTTTTTAAATATCTGCCGTTATAACAAAAGCATTTATTCGTAATCTTAAGAGTATAGCTAAAAGACTATTTTGTATCGTTGGACCTACCATTTGAAGGCCGTTAAGAGATAGATCTGAACTAGTGGAAGTCAATGCATCGAAAACCACCCGAAGCTTTGTGGTAACCAATTCATCTCGAAGTACTCCGTGGTGTGGCAAGTAATATTGTTGTTTATTTTATTTACCTTGGTCACATGACCCAACGCCTTGTATTCTGTCATAAAATCAACGTATTTTTTTACCTAAAGCAAGATTATGCTTAAGTTTTCCTTCTAAAAAAAAAACGTTTTCGCGCTTCTTCTTCTGAATCGCCTAAGTGAGCTACCTGGATTTTAATGGTATAGAAGCAATGAATCTACCAGTTTCTATATCGCGCTTTGTATTTACAACAAAATGTTGCTCGCATAAAATTTCTTCTTCAGATAAAACAGATTTTACGAAACATTCTTCCAATTCCCAGAATTTTGCTAGTTGATGTTGAATATCGCAGTTTAAAGATAAATTACAGTGTGTTAGGAACATTTGAATTCTCTGGTATGCTATCTGAAATTATCCACACAAAAAAAAGTGTTTTGCAGTATTGCCTGATCAGGTTCAAGATGTATTTGACTAATTAGCATTAATTTCCAAAATAAATTTGCGCCAATGAGCAAATCAATGGGACCTGGTTGATAAAAAGCTGGGTCGGCAAGTAAAATATTTTTTGGAATATTTAACTTATTGATATCATCAACCGTAGTTGGTTCAATTCCAGTAATTTCGTTGATGATAGGACATGATAGTTTCACAGAAAATGCCCTGTTGTCATTCGACAGAGATTTCGCATTTTTCCTTAATCTGGGATCTACCATTATTAAGACCTACTATGGCAATATTAATATTTTCGGTCGAGTGTAAGTAGATCGCATAATTTTGACGAAATAAAACTAGATTGGGAACCGGAATCTAGTAATGTACCCTATGAAATCTATTAAATTTATCAACTACAAGCAGCAAAGCTGTTACAAGTAAACGTGTCCCTGCGAGATGTTAAAAGAAGTAAAAGATATATTTGAGTTCTCTGTCTTGCTATTTTCGCGTGTATTGTGTCCGTTTTCGTTATTTTGAATATATAGTAGGGTATTGTGCCTACCATTATATTTCCTGCAGTTGCTTAACCTGCAAACCGTATTTATGTGTTTATTTCTGAGGTTTTCCTGTAAGGTTGTTCTGGAAGAGTACTAAATTTGGGCCAATTTACGTTTTTCATTTTGAATCTCTCATTTTCTTGGAGTGAGTCTTTTGTGTGTTATTCGGAAAATGAAAAATATGTTAATTTTCCATGGAAATATAGAATTTTCTAAACCATTTCCTTTATTTATTGATTGAGTTGCGTAGGCTTCTTCTGCAACCTTTTGATGCGATTGGATCTGACTTTTTCCACATCATCGGCGGCATGCTTTTCACGGTCATTAAGCGTATTACATCTTCAAAGGTGTAAAATAGGTACTCGCATATGTATGTTGATACAGGTTGGTCAGGATACTGTGTACAGTACATTATGTACATGGTAGCGATATTTAAATATAAGGAAAGATATTTCTTATACGAATGTTTTCTAGATTAATGGCTTTTATATGCTGGCAATGCACTTGGACATCATCTAATTTGTGTTTAGGTGTTTTATGAGGATGTGTAATTCTATCTCTTAGATCACCGTGAGTTATAGCGCTTGCACTGAATAACTTATTTTGAATTACACTTGTCATACATTTTTCTGTCTTCCCTAAAGCATTAGAAAACCGAATATTGCAAACAATTATTATAAGATTGATTGACTTACCTGTAAGGAAGATCTATCTTAATTATTCGAGCATCGTAGTCCTTCTATGATGGTATATATTGGTAGGTTTCATTTTGGCCTACCCACGCACAACGCAGTTTGAAAGAAATGCCAGGTAAACAAAATAAACCCTAATTCACCTTCCAGTACTCGGTCCACCTTAGTTTATGTGTGACGGAACCAATCGCGCTCCATATGGGTTTTCTGAGGGCTGGGAGGGCCCCATCATAAAAGGACTACGATGCTCGAATAATTAAGATAGATCTTCCTTACAGGTAAGTCGATCAATCTTATAATTATTCATCGCATCTCGTCCTTCTATGATGGTATATATTGGTAGATGTTCGTAGTAATTTAATGAGCGGGATTCTGGTGCAGAGCTGTATAAATTCCTCTATTTTTTCTTTTTCGTAACTCTTTATTATGATCTAAACAAAATAACAAAAGCTAATATTTAACCTCAGGAGTAATAATAATGCTATAACATAACTCTAATTCTAAACAATTTGGCAGATGTGGAAAAACAATTGGCAAAATAAATCCTAAAGATTACTTATGCATTTCGCAAAACTTCCAGGATTTACGGTTAAGGGTAGGTTATAAAACTCGTTAAAAATCCTAGATTCTTTGGTTCATCCCGCTCTAAAAACAGCAGATGTGGAAGCGTGACGGACACTGTGACCTGTAAATACTGTGGTATCGATACCGCTATTTCTTAAAACCTCTTTTACCCAACGACTTAAATTCTGCGTTGAAGCGGGGTGGTAAGGACGTCTGTGAGTAATTAGAAGACGGTCTATAGTATAACGAATTTGTTTAGTTGAGGATATGTATTCTAATAATGTTGATGCGATTGAACAATTCTGGATTTTCTCTGAAAAAGGGGAAGATTAAGACTGGCTGTTTTCTATTTAGGCCTGACGTCTTAATTCTTTCTGAAATACGTATCTCGATTCGCTCTGGCAATATCTGTATGTTAGATAGAGACATTTTTGATATGGTCTGTATACTGTGTCCTGATGTAAGAAGAAGTAATGTAACGAGTTTTAATGATAAATCTTTTAACGAAAGTGTCTCATGCGGGAAAAACCTACTTAAGTAAAGTAAAACTGGTTGGGGATCCCACATTGAGGAATACTCCTGTTGTAGAATCCTTTAAAAAATCTCTTAATTATTATTTCTTCCTCTCTGGAGTAAGAGCTAATTAATAAGAAGGCTGCTCTATAGGAATTGAGGGCTGAATAAGAAAAACCCTTGTGGAATACTTTTGAGAAAAATAAGAGCAATATGTTAACATTAAGGTTAAAGGGATTGTAAGTTCTCTGAGAACAAAAGTTCCACCAACCCTTATAGTAAGATGTATATTGTTTTAGGGTTCGATCCGAAATAGATGATAGTGTAATGGGGATGGATTCGTCCCGTATATTCTTATATCTTAAACATTGTCGGCTAACCTCCCCGCCACCAGGGAAATCTGGTTGTATAAGGGGTGCTTCTCTCTGAAAGGAAAGAAGAGTTATTTAGCACAAGGTGTTAAGATCATTGGAGCCTCTATTAACAAACTCAAAAATATAGGGTACCATGGTTATGTCGGCCAGTCCGGCACAACAAGTATACCAGCCGCCCTATCGTTTTTAATTTTAACTATTGTTCTGTTTATCAATGAAAATGGGGGGAATGCATAAAAATAATAATAACTCCAACTAAATGTAAATGCGTCGACTAAAAAACTGTCTGGATCCGGACCCCAAAAAACATAACATTTACATTTTGCGTTGATCTTTGATGCAAAAAGATCAATCTCTGGTGTGCCAAATCTATCTGTAATGCGTGAAAAAACCTCCTGATTTAGCTCAAATTCAGTATTGGAAATATTTTTTCTTGGCAAAAAATCTGCTCTAATGTTGTCCTTAGAATTTATATACGAAGCAAAAACAGTTATGTTGTTGGATTCACACGAGTTCCAAATATCTTTTGCTATACTATTTAGTGAAGGGTATCAATTGCAGTGATATTTTCGATCCGCAGTAAAATATTACAATCTTCCTGATATTTAGCGAAACATTTTAACGCGTAAAAGGCGGCACGTAGCTCTAACCAATTTATATGGTTTAATTGCTGTTCCCTACTCCAACACCCATTTGCCTCAAAATTGTCACAACAAGCACCCCACCCAGTTCTAGATGCATCTGAAAATATTGTTAAGGAAAAAGGTTTTGGCACTAAGTGCTTCCCTGCACACCTAATATTGCGTAACCACCAATCAATGTCTGTGATTAAATTCTTAGCAACTAACATTCTAAAGTGAAAATTCTTATTACTGTTTTTTAAGGCGGTTGTTTTCTCTATTTCAAAAGACTTTAAATAAAGCCAACTATAATTAATAGTTGGTGCAATCGAAACTAGTTTGCCAATTAATGATGCAAAATATATTACTTTACAATCTGATTTACCTCTAAGTCGAATTAGCCTTTCTTTTATGTGTTTCACCTTTTCCAAGGTCATGTCTACAGAGTTAAAAATAAAACCTAGGAACTGTATCCTCTGCGTGGGATCTAAAATGCTTCTCTCAGTGTTAATAACAAATCCTAATGATGATAAAAGGAGTATGGTCGCTTCAACTGTCCTCGAGCATTCAAGCAGATCATTACCAAAAATTAAAATATCATCCAAATAAACGATTAATATATGGCCCCTCTCTCCTAGATATTTGATGACTGGTTTTAGTAGTTTTGTAAAAATATATGGGGACCACATTTAGCCCAAAAGGTAAACAATTGAATTCATAAATCCTGTTTTGGAAAATAAACCTTAAATATTTGCGATGTTTCCTATTAATAGATAGAAGAAAATAAGCGTCCTTTAAATCAATTTTAGCCATATAACAATTTGAAGTCATTAGTCCTACTGCACTGCGGTAATCTTCCAGTTTAAAATGATAATTATTTATAAACTGATTTAATTTCTTTAAATTTAGAATAAACCGATAACTACCATTAGGTTTTTTAATAAGAAAATAGGGAGACAAAAACTGCCCTCTTTTATACGTACATAATGAAATGGCTTTTTTCGCGATTAATTTATTTACTTCGCTTCGATAAATGTGAAGTTTTGAACTAGAAATAACTATCTTCTGTTCACTTTTCTGATTGGGTCGGGAACTGAAAGGTAATACAATGCCCCCCACCCATTCTAAAATCTTACTTTTATCTGAAACAGTGTGCCACTGTTTCCTAAAATATTTAAGTCTGCCTGCACTGTTCCTACAGCCTACCTATATTTGTGGTATTGTTTTTGGGAATGCGGTGCATAGTTTTGCATCTTCTCAGACGGCGTCATCTTGTACGAGCTTCTCTCTCTCGCTTTCTTGAACTGTGGACTTCGCTGTCATCCTCCCCTCCGTTCTTCCTTCGCCTTGGATCTCGGCAAACGGACGCCTCAAATTCAAATAATGCTTGATACCCGATGAGCCTGTTGTAGCATGTGTATATTCAACTGGGCCAGGCTTTTTAATTTCGGCAGCCGCCTTTTTAAAATCCCTACGAGACTTCACCTTCGTGAGGATATCTGATCGAAATAGGAACTCGTCCACTGAAAATTTCCTCGTTTAGTTGGGGGGTGCTAAGA
Organism: Pissodes strobi; assembly: GCA_016904865.1. Classification (NCBI taxonomy): domain Eukaryota; kingdom Metazoa; phylum Arthropoda; class Insecta; order Coleoptera; family Curculionidae; genus Pissodes; species Pissodes strobi. Next base: position 25,563 of record JAEQML010050516.1, on the reverse strand, counting down.
GCTTTGCAGTTTGCTGGTACTAAATGTTTTCCAGAAGTTCCTTCTTTGTATCTGGCGGTATGCCCTCTCGAGGATAAACTGACCAACGGACAACAAGTTCTTCGTGAATATTCTGGCCTTCTTTGCTAGAGGTAGTAGGGTTCTGATCTAACAATTCTACAAGCTCTTTTGTTTGGTTTTCAACCTCAGGACCCAACGGTAGCAAAACCTGAATATTGGGGATCTGGCCTATGGCCACATTTCCTTTATTCTTTCGCATAAGCATAAGCATAACCCGCGAGGCACTCTCGAAGAAATCGCTCCGGCTTCCAGTGGAAGAGGAGGTTAAAACCGATCCTGAATGGAAAAAAACACAGTTTAAGTATTTATCTCCAATGCTGTAGGCACAGGTTTATTCGTTATACTAATAGAACTATACAGATGTCTCGTACACTCGGTATTTTCCTAACAAGGGGAAAAATACCTCCTAAAAGGTGCAGTCAAAACAACGAACACTCTGTATGATATTGGACAGGCCTATTCTAAAGAATTCAGTCAAAATAATCTGTATTTTACTGAGTTAGCCTAATTTCGCAGAGTGCAGTCAAAACAACGAACGCTCTGTATCATATTGGACAGGCTTATTCTACAGAATTCAGGCAAAACAACCAACACTCTGTATTTTATGTAGTTAGGCTAATTTCACAAAGTGCAGTCAAAACAATGAACACTTATATATCGAGGCATTGTCATTCTCCTCTAAGATAAAGATAAGAAAAATCGCATATAGGTATATTTTACAGAGTGCAGTCAAAACAACGAACACTGTGTGTTATAAATAATCTTACGCCCTAATCGAAGTTCAATAATGCCTTTATTGCGTTTCATGCAAAATACCTGTAACTTCTTGATATCATTAAATTCTTGACAGCTATATTTTTTAGTCATATTTTATAAGCATAAAAAAATCTTAAAAATGTAATTACCTTCTGACTCGGAGTCACTCGCCCTACGTAACTTTCTTTCTAAGCGCACAAGAGAGTCCTTTAATAATTTTTATTGTTTCGAAAACCGCTTTTTCCGCTGAATCTTCGGCACTGTAATAGAACTGACTCTGCACGTGACGGCACAACAAAATGAACTAAGGTAGACCGAGTACTGGAAGGTGAATTAGGGTTTATTTTGTTTACCTGGCATTTCTTTCGAACTGCGTTGTGCGTGGATAGGCCAAAATGATACCTACCAATATATACCATCATAGAAGGACGAGATGCGATGAATAATTTTGTCCTCATCGTTTACAGCAATTTTGTATATGTATGTATTTTCCCTACTTCTAGTCGATTTTCTTTCTATTTTTGTTCTGGTTATCTTTTTGCCTGTACTTTAATCACTCTACTTACGAGAGCAACACTCCTGTCATAACTTTTCAAGGACCAATATTCTTGAAAATTTTCTTTCTGATGTCTTCAATGAGAAAACTTTTACATTTTGTTCTACAGTTTTCTCTTAATGGTTTGAGAGTTCTGGTTGATATTTTTTTTCTTTCGCTGTTACATATTTACGATTTGTTTTTCACTCTGTTACTTATTTTATTCCGAAGGGCTTATCGCTGTTCACTCTCTCTTTCTTCGGACTCATCTGCTTCCTGTTCAGTATCTTTGCCAAGTTAAATAATTGTAGACGCCATTTGTTGCCAGTTTTGGCAACTAACAGTATTTTGGAAACCATTTTGGTATTCTAGTATTTTTTCTTCACATTTATGCTTTTATTACAACAATGCTGGAGGATTGCGCACTAAGGTTCAAGACCTTTATCGCGCGATCTCAAGTTGCACATATGATGCTGTTATAGTCTCAGAAACGTGGCTTACTGCTCAATTTAACGATGAGGAGTTGTGTCCTAGTGGTTTTCAAGTTTTCCGAGTTGACAGGGAGTCGACTGGTAGCAGCAAGCAGAGAGGAGGCGGTGTTATGATCATCGTGAGAAAGGATTTGCATGCACAGCGAGTGGATATTCCTGTTGTGAATGTTGAAGTGGTGTATGTAGCATTGAAATGTAAAACCTATGTTTTAGTGTTGGGGTGTGTTTACTTGCCCCCCGGGACATGTGCAGATCTGTTTTCTGACTTTGTAGGGACTATTGAATTTATCTATAAGAAATACCCCAATTGTAAGTTGATTATAGCTGGAGACTTTAATTTGCCACATGTAAAATGGGGTAACGATGAATATGGCCTAACAGCTTATTGTCCTGATAACTCTCCAGCATTGGAGTTGGTCAACTGCTTTAGTTTTCATAACTGCTTCCAATATAACCATATTTATAACAGTAGGGGCATTCTGTTGGATCTGGTGTTCTCAGATCTGGGTGGCATTGTGGTTGATGTCGCGTCGGATGGGATTCTGCACAACAGCACACATCATTCGGCGATTGACATTGATGTTTTTCTTTACCCACACATCAGGAACTCTGACTATGTTGAGTATTTTTCTGATTTCCGTAATGGTGACTACATTTCACTAAATGATTATCTGGCTGGGGTTGATTGGGGTATTTTGTGTGGGTTGGGGATTGACAGTGCTGTGGAAATGTTTTACAGTAGGATCAAGGAGGGACTTGATTTGTATGTGCCTAGGAAGAAGTTTAAAACCTCTTCCTTTCCCAAGTGGTTTAATGCCGAGCTACGTAGTTTAATTATAGCAAAGAAAAGAAGTCATAAAAGGTTTAAAACGTTCGGCAAGCAGTCTGACTACCTTGAATTCTGTCAACTTAGAGATCAATGTAAGGATATGAGGAAAACATGTCACGAGACATATATTAATAAGATTCAGAGTGACATTAATCGCAGTCCAAGATCATTCTGGTCTTTCATTAACGATCAGAGAAAATCTCATTGTCTGCCGGCGAGCGTCACTTATGGTGATTCTGTCAGTCATAATGACCAGGAGCTTGTTGACCTCTTTGCGGACTTTTTTGCGAGTGTTTATGGGTCTGACGCAGCTGACGAACAACCCTACTATGAATTCAAAAATACAATTAATGTTGCCTCATTCGCGGTCATCTGCGCTGATATCATTGAGAGGGTAAATTCTATGCCTTCAAAACTAACCTGCGGACCTGATGGTTTGCCCATATTTTTTCTGAAGAAATGCATATTTACTTTGGCAATTCCTCTGCAATTTTTGTTCAACCTTTCATTCTCATCTGGCATTTTCCCAAATTCTTGGAAATTTACTTACCTCAAACCAATTTTTAAATCGGGATCGCGTGAGCGTGTCACTGACTATAGGGCTGTTTGTGTCCAGTCAGAGATTCCCAAACTTTGTGATCAACTGGTTACAGAGAAACTGAGTTGGGAGTGCAGGCATTTTCTTAATCCAGAACAACATGGATTTATGAAGGGGAAATCAACTTCAACGAATCTGCTTATATATGAGCATTTTATAATTAATTGCATGGAGAGGGGACTGCAGGTTGACTCTGTCTATACAGACTTTTCAAAAGCCTTCGATAGGGTCAACCATAGCCTTCTCATAGCCAAGCTTAATTCTATCGGTGTGACGGGTCCGGCTCTTGCATGGTTTGCTAGCTTTTTAAGGGGTCGCACCCAGGCTGTCAAATATGGCTCAGCTATCTCTCATAGAATACAGGTTCCCTCAGGGGTGCCACAGGGTTCCCACTGCGGTCCTATTCTCTTTAATCTCTTTGTGAACGACATTGGCAACTGTATAAATAATAGCCATTTTCTATCATTTGCCGATGACCTGAAGGTCTACCGAACTATACGGTCTCCTGAGGACGCCCTTTTGTTGCAGAGTGACTTGACATGTTTTGTGAAGTGGTGTCGAATCAACAAAATGGAGTTAAATGTCGGTAAATGTTTTCAGATTTCCTTCTCAAGGCTCCAGGATCCCCTTGAATTCCGGTATGAGTTAACTGACATACCTATTAACAGTACTAACAGTATTCGTGACCTGGGTATAGAGTTTGACGTCAAATTATCATTCTCTTCTCATGTCCAAAACATTGTTTCAAGAGCCTTGAAAATGCTTGGCTTTGTATGCCGATCATCTAGAGATTTTTCTATTAATACCCTTAAGATTCTGTACTTCTCTCTCATTAGGTCTGTTCTGGAATATTGTTCTGTAATATGGTCGCCTAACTATAAGATTTATATTGACGCAATTGAGAGAGTACAGAACAAATTTCTTCGGGTTGTCGGTTTTAGACTGGGTCTTCTTCGTGAGGAATATACTTACGATGATATTAGGGGATTCTTGGGATTGCAGTCCTTGGAGGTCCGGAGGATGTTTGCTGATTTGTGCTTCCTTTATAAGATTCTGAGTGGCAGCATTGATTGCTCCTCAGTTCTTCAATTGGTTAACTTGAGAGCGGGCGAAAAGCGTGGCCGCAACAAAGACTTATTTTTCATTCCCTTCCACCATACAAATTACGGCCTGAATGAATCATTGACAAGGATGATCAGGTCTGCGAATGCCAGTTCTGGTAATATTGAGTTCTTTAATTGTTCATCTGTAGCTGTTTTCAAATCTAGGCTAAAATCTTTTTATTGAATAATGTGATGTTATTTGGAAGTGTTGTTCCCTTTACATTTTGTTTTAAATTTTATAAGTTAACTGTAATAGGAGAGAATTTGCTCTGAAATTGTAAGATGTTCATTTACTTTTATAAATGTAACATATTGTAAAATGTCTTGTACGTTGATAAATAAATATAATCAGTTTCGGCCTTGTCTTCAACTTCTAGTACTTCTAAATCTCGTTTCTCTTGTTCTTCTTAGTTAACACCGTTCAAAGCTTTTTCCTATTCAAGAATTATGTTCTTGCACAGTTAACTCATTTTCACTAGTCTGTTCCCTAACTTGGATGGTGTTATCAATGACCCTTTCTTCAATATCATTTCCGGCTTCTAAAACCTTTCGTTATCAATTTCACTAGTTTTTGTGCATCCTTTACCAATAACTGTTTCTTCGAAAATTAAAAGAAAAAAGATAATTTTGTCATCCGACTGTCCGAAAGTCTCCCATACTAAAGTTCTGATACGGACCAGATGTAATTATTATTCAATGTATTCCACGACCCCTACACTTCACTATTTTTTTAACACTAAAAATGGCACTAAGTAGTGACAAATTATCTCTGAAATAATGTTATTATGTTTCTGAATCCATTGGCCTATGCCATTCAAAAAAAATGGCGGGATCTTATATATCCTTTCAGTTAAAATGGAATAAGTAATAGTATATTATGATATAAGTGTATAAGAGGGCCCTTAAAGCACGCGCGACATATTTCAAAACACAACGTGCAGCGAAGTGTTTTGTAAGTCGCAAGGGCTTTAAGGGCGTCTTATACACGTATATCATTACGAATGCATCATATTCTCAAAACTGTTTTTCTTTTTTGAGCTACGTAGTTACTATTTAGAATAAAGCAATGTTGTTTTTAAATGTGTTCCTTCATTTTGACATATAGTAATTTAATGGTAGGTAAATATCTAGGTAAAAAAGGTAGATCAAATGTTTCTATAGCAACCTTTAAAAAGTAGGCGCATCATAAACATCATTTTAAGCACGCTGCAGCGTGCAATAATCGCTGATTATGATGCAAGCGTAATAAAAATATTTTTAAATACATTTAAAAGTGAAATTAATGTTTTTTTTTAAACGTGAGTCACAAATGTGGAGATATACCTTTTTAATTATTTGGGTGCAATAGAATCTGTTTTGGACGTATCCGTTTTAAAAACGGATCCATTTTAAGAACGGATCGGATCATGTGTATTTTTAAGTAAACGGATTTTACACGTAATTATTTTCGGAATTTGGAGTTTGTGTTAAGTGATGAAGGCTGCTGATTTTTTGTTGTTAAACATGATAATGGAGAAAGATGAAGAAGAAGAACAATTATTACTGCTGCTCAAATGGAAAAAACATAAAAAAAATCCATGATATGTTCAGAAGGCGTGAACAGGAAGGCGCGTCAAATTCAAGGAGTTCTTTCGCGTGTCTCCATTTTTATTTAATTATGTCCTAAATTACGTGAAAAGATATTTAACTTCCACTAGTTATAATAGACATAGACAACCAATTACCCCAGAGGAGCAACTTTGTATAACATTAAGGTAAAGTACAACATTAACAGAAACATTTTTAACCAAAATTATTTTAATAAAAGAATAACTCATTTTTTATTAAGTACATTGTGTCAGACATTTAGTCGGAAGCATACAAAATATTATTTGATTCATTTATCAGCACTTCGTTATTACAATCTTGAGATTAGACAACAGGAGAAATTCCTGATTCTGATATAGGTTCCAAATTCGGGCTAGCTGTAGGGCTAATGAAAATTACCGTTTGCTGTTCCTGAAGTTTCGACTGGAAAAATTTTATTTCCATTTCTCGTATTCTTTGTGCAACAATTAATTATCCACTGAAGGTGTATTCAGGGCCGTAGCCAGGTTTTTTTTTCGCTTGGTGTTTTTACATAAAATATCTAAATAGCACCAAAAAGTGCAAGCTATATATCGCCGGCCATGCGATGGCCGGCGATATATCGCTGCCACTTTCAGATCAATGAGAATCAAAGCGCTGACGGATGCATGAAAATTCTTCATAATGTTATAAATAAAAATGACACTACTAGTGAGTATTTTTACAAGCTGCCACATCCATTTTTGTTATGGAATTTTATTTTAAGGTAAGGCAAAGATACTAGAATCACAACATTTGACATGAAGCATGACGCCGACGCGTAGTACCTTACACCCCTTACACCACCTTATATTGTGTGCATGAATCTACAACTTAATTTGTGTCCAAGAGACGTAGGCTTCTTCCAAACGAAGCAATTTTCTTGGAAGGTAGTTGACTCACTTCTTGAGGTGATAGCTGTACTCCTTCAAGGTACTTGAGCCTTTTGTAGAGTTGGGTTGGACATTGTCAGAGTAAATGTTCTGCGGATTCAGTTGCATTATTGCAAAATCTGCATTGGACGTCTTCTGCTTTGCCTATTGCCGTTAGGTGGTATTTTACCGGGCAGTGTCCAGTGAGCAGTTCGGCGACAGTTTTAATATGTGCTCTGCTCGTGTCTAAGAGCTGTTCTGCTCTTTTCACAGAGATGGTGATAAACCTTTTCGCCTGTCTTAGTCCTGAATTGTTTCTCCAGTAGGACGACAGTTGGTATTTTTCCTATTTGTTTAGTTCTTCGGTGATGTGGCTCTTCATAAGAGTTCTCGACCATAATATGGTGTTCTAGCTCCTTCTTTCGCAAGACAGTCTGCTTTTTCGTTGCCCTCTATGCCTCTATGGCCAGGAACCCACATTAAAGTTGCCTGGTTGTGTGTTGCTAGTTGTTTTAGGGTTTGCTCACATTCCCAGACTAGCTTTTATATCAGTAACCACTGCGAAACATGACCGCCATTTGGTTACTTGGTTTGCTGACATTTTCCAGTTTTATTTCTTCAAAGATGCGCAGGTGACCAGTCAAATCTCCAGGCTTTAATTTGCCTATTTCGAATAGCCTGTGAGCACTGATAAACGCCTCCTTCTTCACACTGAGATGAAGAGGAGGCATGTTCAGCAGTATCTCTAAAGCTGCGTTAGGGCACGCTGACATTGCTCCTGTTATTTCCAGGCGTATCAGCCTTTGCACTTTATTAAGTTTAGTCCGAGCGATGACTTGCTGGGTTTGTGGCCACCATACCATAGGCATAGGTGACCGTGGACTTTAAATAAATAAATAAATAAATATGTCTTTTATTAATATATCAAACAATATAATTACAAAAATTATGTAAAGACTGCGAGATCTAGCATATGCTACTCATCTAACCGTCATTTAAAAGTAGCTTATTAACAATTATGGAAGATTAACATTTGTTCTATAATACAAAATAAGCACAGAATAACGGCTATAAACACACTATAGCCCTGATTTCGAATACTAAAAATTCAAAAAAAAGCAGAAATGAGTAATAAGTAACAAATAATCATAAGTTTTAAACAGAGTAAGAAAATAATACAAAATAAGCACAGAATAACGGAATTCACACTAAAGCCCTACTTTCGACTATTTATTTCACAGCTCTCTTAAATTCTACCGTCCGTGTTCGGGACACGACATCATTTTGAAGTGAATTATAAATTCTTACAGCATTAAAGCTGAAGGACCTCTGAAAAATTGCAGTTCTGTGTTTCGGGGCAGTAAACCTCTCGGATTAACGCATTTGCCTGCTATGAATATCGCTTGCACGAACTAATTTCTGGAATAAATAGGTGCGATTCCTCGTCTGAACAACTTTATGAACTAAGGTAGCCAAATGTACAAAAAATGTTTCTTCTAACTTAAGCCATTGAGATGCCTCAAATAACGGTGTAACATGGTCGTACTTTCTAACATTATAACAAAACCTCAAACAGGAGTTCTGAACCTTCTGAAGACTATTCTTTTCACGCTGTGTAAGTGCAGGCCAAAACACGATGTCACAATAAGATATAGATGACAATATTAAAGCGTCACAAAGTCTTAATTTAATTTCAGTTGTTAAATAATCTTTTTGCATGTATAGAATTTTAAATATATAATAGCATTTCTGCAATAAACCAGAAACCTGAGAGTCAAAACGAAGCTGCGTGTCAAAAATAACTCCCAAATTCCTACAAGACTCCGATGGCTCCAACGCTGTACCGCCAATTTTAACAACAAAGACATCGCCATGCACAATCCGCGGTCCAAAAAGAAGCAACTTTGATTTGCTTCCATTCAGCAACAAGCCATGACACCGAGACATCTCCAAAACAGAGCGCAGGTCCTCATTAACCCTTTCAGCAGCCTGGAATGCATTGGAAGCATTAAACGAGTGGTATACCTGCATATCATCCGCGTACTGATGCGATTGGCATGTCTCCAAAAAGCTGCAAAAATCCGCTGTGTAAACCGAAAACAAAACCGGACCCAAAATACTCCCCTGCGGAACCCCTTTATTAATTGGCACAAATTCAGATCTACTGCCGCCAACGCAGACCCTTTGTTTTCTATCCCAAAGATAACTCCCGAAGAAACGAACTGCACTCTCCCCCAAACCGAAATATCCGAGCTTCATAATAAGCATCTCGTGATCCAGGGTATCGAAGGCCTTGCTAAAGTCCAATAATACTAGTGAAGTTGTCATACTTCTATCACACGCTCTAAGGATATTAGCACTCACTTGAAGCCAGGCCGTAGTTGTACTATGTAGAGGGCGAAAACCAGACTGAGTGGGCGGCAAAACATTATTTAAAGCAAAAAACGTACTTAGTTGATCATGAATCACTCTCTCAAGCACTTTGGATAAACAGGGCAGGATACTTATAGGTCGCAACTCAGAAACATTTTTCGGACTAGAGACTTTCGTAATGGGCAACACATTCGCAAACTTCCATGCCGACGGAAAGGTAGATGTAGCAAGATATTTATTTAATATGAAAGTTATATAAGGAGTGAGGTAAGGAGTAATGCAGGAAATCATCCTTTTGTCTATCTCATCAGGTCCCGCAGCATTTGTTTTGATCTTAAAAATAATTTTATTGACGGTGTCCTCATCAACCTCAGAAAAAACGAAATCCTCTGCCTCTATGCTAAAGCGACCGTTTCTATACCTATCTAAAATTGTATTGTTGACAGTTAAATCAACTGCAGGGATGCTGTCAAGAAAATGCTCAGCAAACACCGATGGAGTACCCATATTTAAAGGTTGTGAGCTAGATGAAACACCAATATTCAAGTTCTTAGCTATATTCCAGAAATCAACTCGAAACTTATGCTGTAGGTATGCCTTCTTTTCTTTACGGACCGCCATTGTTATATAATTACGAAGATCTGTATATTCTTTCCACGCAGCATCCGTTCTAGTCTTTTTAAATTTAGACAGAGCCTTACCACGCAACTTCATCATAAATCTAAGATTATCGGTTAACCAAGGCGCAGGTGACTTGGTAAAACGAGAAGTTTTAATAGGTGGGTGAATATTAAAAACTGCTTTTAAATGACAATGAAAGAAATACACCATCTCATCAATTGATTCTATCTCATATCGAATTCCAGTTAACCGTAAACAAATCTTTAATAAAACCATTAAAATTGAAATTTTTATAGTCGCGATATGTTCGAAAAGTTATAGGCGGCCGAGGCTTATGAATTTTTAATTTAGTTAAAACCAAGCAATGGTCTGATACATCATCCATTCCTATGACATGTGTGTTCAAGGGAAGACTTGGTGAAGACGCAACCAAAATGTCTATAAGTGATTGTGTGTTTTGAGTAATACGCATAGGAGAAGAAACTAGTTGTGTAAGAGAGTATTTATTAAAAAGATTACTTAGTATTCTATATCCATCATGACTGACCTTTAGTAAGTCCACATTTAAGTCCCCCCCAAACACGACATTACTACAGGATGGCAAAAAAGATATCAAGGCATTCTCCAGATCATCAACACAATTATACAAATTAGCGTTTGGAGGTGTATACAACGAACCAAAACATAACGTCTGGCCATCAATCTTAACGCTCACCCAAATATGTTCCAGTAGGCCCGCTGCCGGGGGTTAAGATAAAACTTTTAAATTTCAAATATGTTTTCAAGTAAAATGCCACTCCACCCCCCCCTACCCACTCTGTCTCTTTTTACCAGCACATAACCCGGAATTTCTAAGCCCTCACCTTCAATACCATTATTCAACCAGGTCTCAGATAAACCAATGTTATTATTGTTTGGTGTTTGGTTACCATTTTTGCGGCATGTCCAGATTGCCGCTGTGGCTTTAGAGATGGTATTTTCTAGATCTAGATGTTGTTCCAAGTAAGTTTACGATCCAGTGTGACCACCTAAATATTTTACCCCTGTGGAAAAAGTTAACTATGTTCCATGTAGGATGGGCGCTCTCATTTCTAGTTTCCTTCTTTTTGTAAACGGGAGAAGAATGGTTTTCCTAGGATTTAGGGAGAGTTCCTTCCCTTCGGTCCAATTCTTAATGATGTTTAGGGCATTTTGCATGCGGTTTGAAATTACGCCTTCATGTTTACCTTTTATTAGAAGGAGAAAGGAGCTTAGCCTGATGCGACGGTATGACTGTATGCTTGAGGGTAAGGTATAATCAATTTGATGATTTTGCTTAAAGGTAAGGTATAATCAATTAAAAGAAAAGCGAATATTCGCATTGAATTATTTTCCTACAGCTGACTTAAGAAACCATCGAAAAACGGCACTGCTATTGCTGTACGATAGTAAGCTTCTGGTGAACTTGCTTCAACGTTACGCCGACGTGTTTGAGTGGAGACTATTCATGACACCTTCATCTCGCCTTTAATGGAATTTAAAATCTTAACAGATTCATTAATATATTAGAAAAACAGAAATCCAAGTTTTGCCGCATTTCATTTATTGTTGAATAGACGGTATTAATAAGATCCATTGCTTCAACTAAATCGCAACCGATACCTTGCAGCATTTTACACAATTGAAGAGAATGTTTAAAGATTACAGTTGTAGAAAAACGTAAAATGAAGTCTGGAGAAATTATAGCTTTTAAAAATTGATCTGCCTAGGACGAAGTATCGCTATCCATAGCTGCTGAAAGTTGTTCCAAAGCCTCTACAATGGGCACAACCATTTCTTTAAATCTCAGAAGACCATCATGATTTTGAACCCATCACGTATCACACATGGAGACCAACTTATGGCAACGTGATTCTGGCAAATTTTGTTTATTTTTGTTCCAAAACAATCCATTTATTTTCAATTGATTTTAGTCCTGCAGCGGGCTACCAAAAAGATCTACGCTGTTGACCGGTTGACGTTTTGGCTATCTCTATTTAAGATAATAAAATTATCTGAAATTTCGGAGAATTTACCCACTTGTGTAATTCAAAAGAGCCCAGTTTCAAATGATCAAATAGCCATCTTTCTAATTTTATTGTGTCTTGTAAGGAGTCTGCTCCTACTAAAATATTATCCGCATACGTATTCTCTATCAGGACACTAGAGGTCAAGGGAAAATTTTCTTTATTATTGTTTGCTAAGTAAATTAAACAATGTGCAGCGAAAATGGAAAAGCAGTTTGCAACTGTAGGCATTTTATGGACAAATCAGAGCTTTTTGCAACCCAAACTAACCCAAACAAATGATATGACATAATATTTTCTTAGTGGATTCGTTTTTGAAAGCGTCTCATTTTGTTTCGAGACGTTTCAATCAAAAGGATTTCGTCAACATGACTGACTGACATCATTTAGTTTCATCTTTACCAGTTAGTATAACAAATCTAAATCTAATGCTTACATCTAGTTTTATCGCAGAGTTTCGAAGTAAGTTCTAGTTACAACTACGAAACCTATCATAATCGTGCATACAATACCTCAAAGAGGGGGTCGGTGTGGACCCAGACGCATTCCATTTATAATGACATTTCTGTAGCGTATTCAGATTCCCTGTGCAAGGCGCTTACATAGTATTAAACAATTTAATTCGTTAGTCCATGGATTGATTGTGCTCTGTTTCTTATGTTTCAGAGAGATATATAGGTGCGAGGAAAGTACGTAGGGAAAACTCTCCGAAGAAAACCTACTCAACATTGACGAGGACTACATAAACTATGCACATATACAAATAAATCGAAAGTGGGTTAGCATCCCACTCAGCTTCAAGTGGAGTTCGGCTCCGCCCCCTGAACCGATCGCAGTGTCCCAGATAAACCCACACCAGATGCAAAAGTTTGGCAAATTCCTCCCCAGTCAACTTTAACCTTGACGTGGCAGTTATACGAGGCCTGCACCAAATAATATGGGTATGATTATAGAATTGTTCTTAAAAATTCAAATAGTTCGTCTGTACCAATTAAATGAAAACGTGTTTTGTTGGTGGACTGGTTCAGGAAAAATGAAAATTTGCAATAGCCATTCACTTTCTTTTTTCCCATCAGGCGGTCATGGAAATCTTGTGTTATTATGGCTGCACTGACTTTTTTACAGAAATTCCCCTAATATCCTTTAATGTATTTAAGGTTATTTTTTGTCAAGCAAAGTTTTCGATGTGAATAATATCTTTTTTCTTCAAACGTCAGTAAATCCGTCATTACTCGACTGTATAGGCGGCCGTGAAGTATCATTTTTCCTCCGCCGGAGCTTTACTTCTCACTTTTCCGCCGGCGGAGGTAAAAGTGTTACCATAGGTACAAACAAACAACAAAACAAGCGTCAACAACTCAAGAATTATTAAACTAAAATTTGTATTTATCACTCAATTTGTGCACTGCATTTCTATAAATCACTAATTTAGGAACAAATTGGTTATCATTTAATCGAACTTACTCAATAACTGCTTATCAATACGGAATTAAAACGCAATCGGAGACGCAATTTAAAAAAAAAAATTATTGTTGACAGCTTTATGTTACATTACTATAGCAACAACCTGTGCCTATTCACCGGTCTAAGCCGCCTTGCGAACCCACTTATCTTTAATAATTATTATTATTACTATTAAAAAGAGATGTTTTTGCATTAATTTATCGACATTTGAAGAAAAAACAGCATATTTTATTTGGAGGAAAAGTTACTTTTCATGGCTTGCTCTCTATTAACAGCCTCACTCCGTTCGGCTGTTAAACACGAGCGCGCCATGAAAAGTATCACTTTTCCTCCATATAAAATAATATACTATTTTTGAGGCATTTCTATATACGGTTTGAATTTGTTTAAAGATTTTTTGGATTTACTTGAAAGAATAGAGGACGGGTGCGTTTAAATTGACCGCAAGGTCAAGGACAAGGACATTTCTGTGTCAGTGTCAAAATGTATTTGTTGACACTTTCGTAAGCAATTTTGCCAACCTATTTTAAGGGCCGCGCTTAGACCTAAGATCGCCCGAGTGCTAGCATTGTTTTTTGCACCCCTTGTTATAAGAAAGTAGCTAAAGAAAAAAATTTGCTGGTTCAGACTAGGGTTCATATATGATTTTGTTTTTTACGAAAACAGAATTCCCATAAAAAAACACATTTAGAATACAAGAGATTATCTTAATTACTTATATAGCTACATTTTAATATTATACAGGATATTTCAGTAAGGGTGGTCACCGGCCATTTCTCGAAAACTATTTATTTATTCCAGAAATTTTGAAAACAATGTTACTACTTAAAAATCATGGTGGGCATTAATTTTTATTTTTTTAATCTGCAATTTTGATACAAAGTACAATTTTTCAATATCTATATTTTAAATAAATTCTGTCAAAGTCGGTTAATAAATAAAAAAGTTACAGACATGTTGCGCTCTTAAGTGGACCACACTCTATATCGAACGTATTTAACATAACATAATACCGGAATATCAAAAATTAGACTGATAAAAGTTTGCCATGAAATCGGAAACGTCTGTCGTTTAATGTCAAGAAGACATGGCACTTGGCAATTTTTTCGAAATAATCTAAAAAAATACATAAGGCACGACAGACGTTTTGCATTCTATGGCCAACTTTTATTAATATAATTTCTGATATCCCGATATAACCACGACAGAGCCGATGACAGAAAGACACCCTAGTTGTAAACTGCTCAAACTATGAAGTGGCTCGATAGGAAGCGACTCTGCGACTACACAATAAGAAACTTGAAGTGGAAAATTGCTCGTTTCATATTTGAACCCGACTTAGTAGAATTTTAAGCTTCTCTATAATTAGTGGTTTTTCCTACTTCTTGTCACCTTTGTCGATAATAATTTCTGAAAGTTTTCATCATAAAAATATATGTTACTTGTATTTCCTCTATGAGTGATTGTTAAATAAGCTGGGATTTTATTTAAATAATTAGTTTCCTTTAATGAGGGCGCCTTGAGAGAAAAATGAACCCTGTATTTCATGATTTCATTTATCATGTTAAGTTGATGTCAATTTTTAACCTAAATAAACCACCTTGAGCTTACACCCGCCTGGTTTGGAGGTTATTGAAGAGGTGTAGTGTAGCAGAGGTTCTTGATAGGTAGTAGAAAAAGATATATTGTACGACGTTTTCAGCGGTTCTCAAATATACATTTCTTATTATCTAGTTTCAGCAACTTCTTGTTATAGTACTCCTTTTCTTTAAATTACGATAAGCTATATTTACCAAAGTATTGGGTTAATTTTTTGAACCTTTGAAACGAGGAGGAAAATTAAAACTTGCAACAGCACAAACAAAAAGTTTTTATTAATTCTGTAATTGTTATCGATAGACTGAGGAGATGTAAGTCAGGAGTATACTTACTTACCTGAGTTGTCCTTAAGGATAACATTCACACTCACTCTTATGAAGACAATGGTGTTAAATTATTAATTTAAATAAAATACAACAATTTTCACTAGTCTAAATGTTTATTAATAAAAGGTTATTGAAAGTAAATTTGCGGCGTAGATTTCAGCAGAAATGTAACAAAAAAATGTTTAACTACAATGTTTAATAAACAAATTTTGGCATATGTGTACAACCAAAAATAAGAAATTACCACATAAAGGCAGGACTAAGCCGTCCCAGGTAGGGCTGACTGACTATGCCTTCTATAAGGCATGGATTGAAAAAAAAGCTATTACTGACTGATGGTCTAACATTAGCAATAACTCTTGTTCAAGAGTAAGATAGCATCTACATTCCCGCCGACCTTGTTCGATCCTCCTCCGTCTCGGTACTCTGTTTACACTGTTGGCAGACAGATTTATTCGGTAAAAATCCTAGCAGAACCATTTAAAGGGATAAAACTTGAACTGTCTTTCCAAGGACATGAACTTCGGTTAACTTAAATACTAGCTTTATAAATAAACATTATGGTAACAATTTACCGTTACATACCCTACTAATAAACCATATAATATTGTAATCTACTAAAAATCATAAGCTACTAAACAAATATCACCCTGTCGCAAGTTTGAACTTGAACTTGAAGATTGTTATATAAACATTAAAGGCAAACTATAAACAACGCGAGCATTCAACGGGAGCGACTTTGAACCTTATGCATGCAATGATCATCACTTTGTTTTATATAAATACGCTACCGAATCCTCAGTTCGGCAGACATTGATCTCACCTCCAGCTCCCAAGGTTAGTCACTTGACGACTGCCTTCTGGGTTCTATCCGCTCCTAGAGTTAGTCATACGACTGCTTTAGGTTCAATTCCTTTCCTACCCAACCTGGTACCGGTTAGTTACTTGACGACTGCTAGGACCAGGGGTTGCACAACCTCCATAGTAAAGTCTTGACAAGAAGTTTGTCAGAGTGTTGAGAAAGACAAGTGTCTAAATAGTCAGTTAAAAAGTTTAGTGAAAGCTCTTAGTGCTCTTAAATAAAACCCAGCTCTTAAGAAAAACTATAAATTATAGGACAGTAAACAAAGACCTATAAACAGTACCTCAAATCGAGAAAACATGCGCACCGTAGTAATCGGGTATAATAGAATCTCATTTTCTCTGACCAATAATTGTTGTTAAAGTTTTATCGTTAATATATTGTTATTGTTATAAACTAAACGTGCTTACTTTATCATCTCTTCTTACCCCACGTAACGCGATCCCGGTCTACCTCAGTTACCCCCCGGCACGCTAAGCAAGGCGTGTCCTCACGAGTAGAACATCCAGTGGTAGATTAAAGGAAGCATTGAGACCCCGTCATTGTACTAATCGCGACGAGGCTCTTCTCTGAGAAGTTATTCTTTTAAATAAACGCGCTACCCCCGTAAGATACTCGTGACACGTAGTGGAGGTGCCGAAGCTACCCCTGACACGTTGTTAGAGAGAAAAAAACAATTAAATTATAATTAAAACATTCAAAATACGAGCCAGTATTATTTCGCGCGGTTAAATCTTATTATTGGTCAATAAAACTAACATAATTCAAAACATTTTATTTACAATATAAGGCAATTTTAAACTACGCGCGTTCAAGCTACGTCCATTGCTGCATACACGTTGCCATCTTGCGGCGGACGCTAAAAGCTGCAAGGACATTGAATCCAAGCGCCACCGCTAGTTGGGAAAGGTCAAGAATAGAACCGTATGGTGTGACCAAGGCCAGGTCCGTATCTGCAAGGAAAAAGATAATAAATTAAATACAACCGATTGTTAAATTAAAATGGAGCAATACAACAGATTTGTATAGGAGAAACTAAAGGAAACAATGGAGCAAGAAGCAGGAGAAATTGGTGAAGATGACAAAGATAAGGAAAATAAAATTATATATGGAACAAGTATGCAAGTAAAATAAGAAACTAAAGAAGAAACAAGCAAAAACAAAAATGGGAGGTGGGATCAAAGTCTCAATGTAAATAAAAGTTGTACATAGTGAAACATAAATAAGAATAATATATACCCAAGTGTTAAGACAAATATATAGATAAAACACTTAGGAGGTTAAGGAACTATATACACATAGTATAGTACATAGAAGGAGTTATAAACAAAAAAGAAGCTAGAATAAGTCGTGTTAAGTGAATATTAATGAGAAGATTAGTAAACTATGTATGCAAAATAAATAGGTGAAGATATTCATAATAAAGCACAACTAAATGGCCCAGTTGCAGGATTATCGTATTCGAGAAAAGCAGGAAAATTGAGTTGCCATTAAAATTGTGTATTGAGAGTATATACAGGAGGAATATATGTGTATACGAGGAAGTATTATAAAGTAAAGTGTTCACCGGCCTAAATAAGACTGCAACAGTCAGATTATCTTAATGAGAAGCAAATAATTTAGGCAGCGGAAAGTTGAGCGTAAGGACTGAAATAGCTAGACTAACGATAAGGAAGTTTAGCAACAATTTTGGTACCGCAGAACCTCAGATAAAATGCTTACATAAGCAGGAAATGTTTACGTAAAGCATCAAGAATATAGAAGAAGCATACATAAGTTGAAGAAATATAGAAGAAGGTGTTTATGAGATAAGAAGAAGCGTACATAGTGAGGCAATATATAAGCAAAAGTTGTGTATGTAAAGCATACATAAGGTGAAATAATGGAGAAATGTTTATGCAAAACATGTTTATACAATGTGTTTAAAAAAGAGCATACATGGTTATATAAATAATAATATAATGTCCTATATTTTGTACATAAAGCTAGTCACATATGAAGCATAAATAGATAAGCATAGAGACATAGATAGATTAACTTATCACTGCCTCGTGATAAATATGGAAATAATGTAATAACTAGTCCCGTAATTATAAGTATGGATATGCAGAGAATAAAGCGTTCACATAAAGTATGGAAAAGGGATGCATACATAAGAGAAATAATAAAGGAAAGTTGTTGAGAAGCATCAATAAGTTGAAACAATTGAGGAAACATACAAAGATGTATATATAATATGAGTTTAAAAATATAGCATACATATATAAGGAAGTAGTAAAGCTAATGAATTAATTATAAATAAGAAGAGATAGAATAAAGTACAGATTAAGTAAAGAATAAGGAAACCTAAGATATGGGAATGTAATATAAAGAAATTAGCAGAAACAATGTAAATATATCAGGAAGATGAATTAAATAATAAGCTATAAATAACATATTTCAAGTTACCAGATCCTTGCAAGTTTGGCCCAATCATCTCAGAAGATACAGATGTGTATATGCGTCAACAGTCCCTCGAGTATTCAGAAACCAGTGCAAATAACTTCCAGTAATGGGTTACGACAGAAGTATCCAAGGACTGCAAGAATCCAGACCTAAAAAGCGAAGAAATACAAGAAAAATGCAAAAAAAAGATGAGAAAAGAGCATTACAATCTCAAAAGATATCTAAATATTGTGATATTTGGAGTCAGATATAAATTATAACACAACAATGAAAACAGCAGCAGCAGGACATGCAATATCTGGCAGAAACTGAAAATAATTATCAAAGAACGAGACAACAAACATGAATAAAACTAAATATAAGCAATAAAATCTAGCGACTTACCTACAGTTGTAGAAAGAAGACGTGAGGATCCAGTAGTTATGTCGAAAACCATTCCATGGACAGACTGGAGAAAACTGGAACATGTGGTGCCACAGCAGCCAGCAATGGCAGTTTGGCCAGACCATAAGTTATTAAGTTCCAGGGACTCTTATTATTCCTATTCCATGCTTCCGTAACCTAAAAAAGCTATAATTAATCTTCACATAACCACTTCCATGTTAAACTAGGAGTAATACACGTCATCTACAGCTTGGAATGGAATAAATAATCATTGATACAACTTTTCTTGTCAATATTCAAGCCCCACATGGAGTACATGGCGAAAAAGGTCATTTACCCTTACCACGCATTTTTCTAACCTCAAACTCAGTCACGTGAAATGTTTCCAAGAAATTCAAACTCATGCATCAAACACCCTTGGATTAGAATTTTTATAGGCTCTTGCATTTATTCTCATTTTCAAACAGGCCAAAGATAATGGTTTTAGGAAATACAACACTTACCTTTTCGCTTCAAAGCACCTGCTAAGATTCAAACTTCATAAGCAAATCCCTGGTCACATTGAAAAAACTGCATTTGGCAGAAGCATAAAACCGACCATAAGGTGCAAAAATCGAACACAACTCATCGCCATTGTATCAATTTAACAAATTTTAATATAATTTATTTGATCTAGGCGATACCACGAACGAACCACACAATACAGCAGCGACTGCATTTTTTCCCAGAGGCAGAGGTCAAAAAGTTCGAGGTCGACGACTTGACAGGGGTACCAGTTAAAGAAAAAAAAAACGAAGAAAGCATCAGAACTACTCGGCGAATACTCGCTCAAGTAGAGATGGGGCAGACATATCGATACTCAACAAGGGACACGAAGCAAAGATGGATACTTTCTCTGCAGTTTTCAAAGGGCGCCATCTAGCCACCAAGAAGTGAGGGACTAGCCAGAAGACAGAAAATATTGTAGCGTATAGTATAAGATACCTTTTATTTATTAATGTTACATATTAGAATAATTGACAGTACGATATTTCATGGAACTAAAATCTGTAAATTGTGTACAGATACACATTTTTTTAATATAAACATGGTCAGCAAGCATAAATAAGTCGATTAAGAGACTATAAAAAGTCAGCCGATTTTTGTATAAGTCAACAAGTATTACTGAGTCTAATAAACTGCTATAATTAGAGACATAAAATGCAGGGAGTAAATATTCGTCTCGTAAACAGAACAGCATTTAAGTAATATAATGTTAGATGTACAAAATAATTTAATAAGATATAATTAATCATTTTTTTTTTAATACAATTATGGAATTATCGGCAATATGGGTAATATAGTTAAATTTAATATGGGAAAGCAAGCCCATCGGTATACATAAATAAGTCCGATAATTTTCCATCTAATAGATATGGTAAATATAGTTGGGTAATATTAAAAACAGGATCGACTTATTTGAATTAATAATTATAGAAATTAGTGCTATAAACTATCTCCCTAGTAACTCTAGAATTAAAATTGTTTATAATTAGAAAGCAAAGTTCAACTAGCGGGGGATGGACGCATTCCCTGTTAGCTGTAACTTTAGCAATTATGCAAACAAGCGTTGATTGTCGAATAGGCGCCTATTTGACAGTCAACGGTAAAGTATAGATATTTCAAATATGCAAAATACTTAGTGCAGAATTCTACATTCTACTTGTTTTCTGTTAATCTACAATTAGAGTTAAGTATAAAATTTCAAAGACAGTTTATAAAAATATGTTTCTTTTTTATTTTATGTACCAAGCACCAGTGGATGTCCATACTAGTCTCTCCAGCAGGCTCTTACTTATGATACCCTCAAACAGTTTAATGGTATGTCAATGCTAAGACAGTGCAGTGGAGGCTAGAGGGAGTTACTAAGGATCAGCCTGGATCCAGAAAGTAACAAGACCACTGATGGATATATTTTTATGTTCTATAAATTGTAATATCACATAGTATTATGCGGCAAGTTTTTTCGAATTGAGGTCCTTCTTTTTTTTTTTTTGAGCTATAGCGATCGCATTAATGTTGGGGACCAACATTTTAGAGGACAGGGGAAGTGTCTAAATAGTCAGTTAAAAAAGCTTATCACTATTTAGTTGAGTGCCTACAATCGATACAGAGGATGCAGTGTTTATCCTTATCAGTCATTGTCTTCATTTTGATTTCAAGGGCCTTATATACGGATGTATTGTGTAGTCCTGGTTGACAGTGCAGCATTTCAGCATATATCGTTGGTGAAAGGTGAGAAGGTAGAACACGATTATCTTTTCTTACGATTATTGGTTGAATATCATCCAAATTCACCCATTTTGTTTCTTCATTTTTTGAAGTACTAGGATCTGAAAGTGATAATGAAAATGAAGATATTGTTGACACAGTATCAGCAACAAGGGTAAGGCTATTTAATTGCAGCCAAACAATATCATGTTAGATCCAATAAAGTGTCTGACAAATATCAATTAGTACAACTCTGATAAAAACTGGAACTATTTATGTTGCCAGTTGGTACTATCTGTTGGGTACATGACTCATAATACCGGTAGTGTTTCTAGTACATATTGTTTAATGAATTATTGTGATTATAGGATGGGGTGAAATATCTGAATTTTGAGTACCTATCAGGGTAATTACTGTTTTGTAACTCACTTGTAAATAATAAATCCAACCAATAAAATTTTTCTACTCATAGAATTCAAAACGCTGTTGCTAAATTCAGTCGTAATGATTAGACAAACGAAATAGCTGTAGTGGTTTGTGCCATTAGAAACAATACTGATAATTTAATTTTTGTATGTCAATGAATAATTGCTATAAAGTTTACCTACAAAGATCTTGATTTTCTTTGATGGTTCTTGGGATGAATCTTGAATAGTCTCAAATGCCCGTTGTAGATATTGCCTAAATATTGTAGAAATTGCATCAGGTACCAAGTGCTTACTTGCAGAGGTTATCTTAGAAAAATACTTTTCCTCAAAGTGAACTTCGCATAGTCTATATGCCATCATCTGTTTAACTGGTTTATCCAGTATATCACTTCTGATAGAAGCTTCTGCCCAGACATTGACACTGAAAAAAATCTCATTAGATCTACCTATGCTAACTGTAATTTATAAAACTTAAAAAAAAATATTTTAACACAAGCTTGGCCTTTTTGCAGTTTTTGATTAAAATACAAGGGGAAGAGATTTTAAGCCTGTCATTATACTCAGTAAATGAAGCATTTTTAACACATCGAGGCATGCCAACTAAGTTTTGCGTGGTGTATTTTACAATTCGCAATCAAAATGCAAGTGGATTTGAATTAGACATCTACACATTCGGCAAAACCAGAGTATCTAGAGCAAAACCTCCTAATACTCCAAGTGTGATGTGATTTTATTATAAGTTAATCGATATAAACTCGTATATGAATATCACATTACTTGTTCTTCTCTGATACATCATTTACAAACTCCTTGAAAGAATGCAAGACTTTTATCTGTAAAGGTATACTGGAATATATCAACGCAATATGTGTGTTATTATTATTTATGATAATATTCTGTTGTGAATCTAGGTACAGTACAACTTCGATAATCCGGGCAGATGTCGTTCCGGCATGTGCCCGGAGTATCGAGGCGCCCGGATTATTGGAGTCAATTAAAAATGTTACTTTTGAAATTAAAACAACTCAGAATCTGTAAAAAAAATAATAAAACAAAGGAACTTATAAAAAATGTCTCTTATAAAACAGACAATCGTTTATGTACGTAATTAACACATTACATGCATAGTTATGCATGTAAATACATATGCATAAACAATGTACATATACATATGTACACACATTTAGATACATATACATATTTATTAACGAATACCCCACACTTTTTTAAAATAGGTGTGTATTTTAGTTTGCACCCTTTTTGATGTAGTTATATTGATTGCTTTTTCTTTAAGTCTCTTAGGAGCAATACGTCTTCAATGGGAAGGTTGTTCTCGGCCAACCTGATGGTGAGTGAAAACGCGCTAACAGCATTTCCATGATTCACCTTCTCTATAATTTCATCATCCTCTGATTCAGAAGATTCTTCTATATTTTCAGTGTGGCTCTTTATTGCATCCTGGATAAGCTTTTCTTCAGTTAAATCAATGGAAAACTCTTCTTCTCCCACAGCCTATTTAGCAATGTCATCGCTGTTCAAGGTATTTTCTGGATCAACGACTCTTAAAGATTCAGTGATCAATTTTAAATCTTCCTGAGTTATTGGACGAAGTTTCTTTTGAAGCTCTGAGAGTGCAATATCCTCGTCGTCTGATTCCTCTGATTCTGTAAAGTAGGGCCATAATGGTGCCCAACTTTTTCTAATATTTTTTGAAGTTATAGTTTATAGTACTCCAAGACTGATCAAGTATGTTCACTACATCTTTTAAATTGTACTGCTTCAAAAAGTTTAGGATATCTTGTCCTTCATGTAAAATGATGTTATTAAGAAGGCGTTTCCTATATGACACCTTTATATTCTGAATTAAGTTTTGATCCATTCGCTGAATAACTTGCTAAAAAATCATTTTGTCCTGTTATTTGCTCATAAAACTATTTAGCTTTTGTTCTTAAAATTTCTCAATGCGACTTCAACTTCTGGATGCTCTGCTTGCCTAATTTTTTTTCTTTTGCCTGAAAATACACTTACGTTAAGAGTAAATTCGCAAAAAAAAATATTTCTTCCTACCTGCTCCTTGAAATGATTTTGATATAAAGGTCCTTATTTTATCCTTGTTCTTCTTTATGACAAACACTGTAGACTTTGGAACAACAAATTCTTCTGCAATTTGACTTGTACTTTTTCCTGCATCAAGGTGATCTAATATTCTAGATTTTTCTGAGCAAGTGTTTTATGTGATCTCTTGCTTGGAGCCATAATGTCCACTGTGCCCAAACAACAAACAGAGACTGATAGATGATGTCGTTCTTAAACGCAACATAAACGTTTTGCGTATTCGTCGTGCCTTAGAGAGAGATGCTGTTAAGTGAAACTGGATGCCAAACGACGGGTTCGTGTGCCCGAACTACAGGGGTAAAATTTTCAAAGTGCCGGAATAAGAGCAGTGCCCGGATTACTGGAGTGTCCGAGCTAGCGACTGTCCGAACTATGGAAGTTGTACTGTACTATACTCATCAAGACTGTCATATAGAGACGCATTTTGAGAAATTATGAATTAGGCTTATTATTTAAAATACATGTATTGTCATGTATTATATATTTTTCTAGAGCTTATAGATTTTCCAATGAAACGAAAGAAAAATATACAGGGTGTTCCATTAAAAAAAATACAAGGGTGATTTATAGCTAAAAATGTACAGCACACAGCAAAAATCTGACCACGCCAATGAATTCTACGTAAAAAACTGTGTAAGAGCAAGTTTTTAGCTTTGCCATATATTAACGGAGATACGAGAGGGGTCTTAAAATGCAATATTTTCAATTTGGCCCTGTATCTCAGAAACGAAGCGGGCTATCAAAATTTTGTTTATACCATCATTCTTTTCACAATCTTCTTTACTCGTAAGTGAGATACCCCGTAATATCATCGAAAATGGGACACCCTGTACAATCTTCTCTCAGGATTATGTCAGACCTAAGATAATCATGGTATACAAATTTTGATAAACGTTTTGAGAACAATCAAACATTTTGCCGAAACGGTTTTTTAATTTTCACTCTAACTAAATTATTAGTCTTTACTTTTAACTCCAAAATGCATGCATCCTTTTGGACCCCTTCAAAATTTTAGGATTTTATTTATTTGTCTACATATTTGTAGAGAAGCCTATGGAATCAAGAGAGGAAATGGAATAAAATATCATTGGTAAGTATAATAGTATATTAAGATACTAGTTTCAAAAGACCATATTGTTACGGCTAGCCTAACAACCATCCGAACGTTTTTGTGCTACCCTATACAACTAGCCGCCGTGCCCCTCGCTTCTTTGTCTGTATGACTCATCGCCCGGCCGGTCGCGAAGTATCAGGATCGCTGGACTGGAATTATCTCGATGGCCTCGTCGAGATCATATAGAGTGGCGTCGGAATACTTCCCGAATATTCGTGATAGATTGGAGATTATATATAAGCAAACCTAAGGCGAATGTTAGTCAGTCGGTTAGCAGTTCAGTTCAGTTAATCATTGAGTGTTGAATAGATATTAGTTGTAAAGTTATAAGAGTAGTTTAAAGTGTTAAATTGTATACAGTGATAGTGAATAAAGAGAGTATTAGTTGAAAATAGCAAAGTTGTACTTCTGTTAAGAACCCACGGGAAAAACGTAACAATATTTTATCGCACACACACGAAATTAGGAAACGACCCTGCGGGGAGTTTCCTAACGTGCGATTTTTTTGTTTTTATGGCAGTGGCACACACACTAAAGGGAGACCCTATGGCGCTCGACGAGCGGTGTGTGTGCGAAGATGTTGATGGACACGGCTCTTGAATATTTGTAAGTTGTAATTAGTGGGAAACAGATGTCCTGGGAGTGAGTTCCACAGTGATGCAGTGCGCCAGACAAAGGAGTTCTTGTA
>MU189886.1:6893-47861 GCA_016904865.1 Pissodes strobi | reverse complement strand
TATCTTTTTGATAATTAAAATATTGATATTTTAAGGTGATCGGTGTGCTTAATTCAAAAAACGTAAAATGGCCCTTGGGCCATTTTTATAATTATTTTATAACTAGTGAAACAGACCGACCCTAGGTATGCGAATTAACAATGAAAAGTTCTAAAATAATGAAATTCACCCACAAAATTGGAATACACTCAGTATTATAATAAGCTTTAAAAAACGCTCATTTCATGCAATCGTACCAAATAAGGGTCGAGAGGCAGGTAGAATAGGGACGCGCGCCGGGAATCCGGACTAACACCCGACGCGAGACCGATAGGTACGTCTTTGTCTAATGCAGTGGTTAAATGGGTGGGATTGGAATGTTTGATATTTTCTTGTCGCACTTACAGGGTTAAATGGGATCATTTCCATATAAAAACGCGACAAAAAGCACGGATAGGCAGAAGAAACCTTCTCGCTAACCCTATACCTTCGCCCTCGGGCTGAGTGGTTTTCCCTATATACCTTCGCCTTTGGGCTGAGTGGTTTTCCCTATATACCTTCGCGTTCAGCTGAGTGGTGTCTTTACAGTCTTAACCTTATTCCCGTAACCTATTTCCTCGCAATTATCGTAAATTCTTAAATAATTAGTATCTGTCTTAACGATGAAACGAAGAGCCAACAAACGTAGTGCCGCAGGCACTAGTTCCAGGGGAGAAGAACCTGCTTCTTCGTCCATAGGTAAATAATGGGTTTATAGTTTCAATATTTTAAATGTATATACTTACTACAAGACTTTGTTTAATAATGTTTTTTTATACTCAAAGTAAAGGGAAAGGGTACAGCAAACTCATAGTACAGTAGATTGGAGTTCGGTAAAATACGTTCTTTTGTTTGGGACTTATTCCTGCAATAGGTGGTGTACAAGATAAATCTATTAATCAAACTAAACTTCTGTATTATAAATCAACAACAAGATGGGCTATTGATAGTAAGAACTTTAAATAGGTATTCCCCAAAATACTACTAATAAACAAATATAAAACAGGGACCTACTGCGTCGACTGATGCCTTCGTCCCGCCCCCCAAAAGAAACCTTCGGGTCACCCCCCAAAAGAACCTGATGACGTAATTCCGTGGGGATCCCATACGTCCTGGTCAAGATCTTACCGATTATGCTCCCTACTTGTTGCTAACTTAGGTATCAATTCCTTAAGGTGTGTAGGTATACCAGGTGGTATGTACGAGGACTTCTAGAGTAAATGTTGCGAAATTACCGAGCATTGAGCACAGTGTAAGGGCATGCCTTTTGGATTTTGATACCTAACTCCCTTGCAAAATTGTCACCACTTGTTTTAGGTTTGAGGGTCAAATGAAATGATGTAATGCAAAATAAAATGTAATTAACTAATTATACATTGGTTTATATGATAATGGTTTATTGAAATTTTGTAAGTCTCAAATATCGACATTTTCCTTTCTATTAAAGAAAATAAATGTATTAAATGGTCTATCATTGGTTTATTACTAGTATTATCTGGTACCGAGGAAGACAAGACTTCTACTTTAGGAACCTACTACTACACAACGTCAATTAAACAGGGTCTGAGCCGACAGTAATAATATTTATTATCATTATTGTTACGATCACGTCCAACAAAGTTGCTGTCTTTTGGGTGCAAATGGGTGTACCCGGGTCAGTGGCGTTTCAATATCAAAGATTTAGAGTGGCCTTTAACGAATGAAGACAATTTAAATTACTATATGTTAAGTCATTTGCTATAATGCAGGTTGAGACATCACAAAACGATATATATAAACAGTATCCCACTTTGGGAAAAATATGAAACTTTCAACAAATAATTTTGGTAATATATAAATAAATAAATCGCAATACCCTAGTAAAATATATATAGTATATCAAAGATTTAGAGTGGCGCAAATGGGTCAGTACCCAGCCAAATTTCATTCATTAAATGAATAACCAAACCTAACCATATTCAATGTCACTAACACATTATCTAAACGTTTTGATTAATTTAACAGTTTGGTTTAACCAAACAATTATTATTTTCTTCAGCTGTTTTACTCAATTCTTCTTGGTAGCATTATTTCTTCTTAATTGACATTATAATAATATAAATGGTAGCCAGGGGGAGAGGCTCAGAGTCAACCCAGACATAGGGTTGGCAAAGGTATTATACCAAATGGTATAATCAGTTTTATACTTTGTATTATATTTTGTATTTAACACCCATTATTATACCAAACTGTATTAAACCATTAAATATCAAAAAGTTTATATAATAAGTAAGTATATTAATTTTAAAGTCAAGTGAAATAGTTTGGGGCTCTTAATTACTTAGATGGAGCGGAGTTGGAAATGCTACGTTGAAATTGGATACACTCTCAGGCTCAGGATGTACCTTTGCAGATTCTATCAGTGACAAGGAATGGAGATAGAGAGTGGACATGAAGAAAGGCAACATCCAGAAAGGCAAGCTGAAATACAAGTTGACGAGTCTCATTGTCTCAGGAGAAGATGAAGATGAGCTGCCCCTTTCAGTCCTTTCAACATTTAGTACCAGGCGTTTTTATTCGAAGTTTAAGCCCAAAGAAAATGTTTAACTTGCACTAAGTTTATGTTTTGTGTTTGTTTGAATGTTTATTTGAGACTTATTTTTACAAATTTAAGGTTTTTTTTAGAGTAACTATTTATGTTTTTATTTTACTTTATTGAATAAACATTAAGTTTATTTATAACAAATTTATTTTATAATTAGAAGCCTCTACCGATTTTTTGAGTACTAGGTATTATACCTTCGGCATAATAAAGTATAAAATTTGGTATAAAACCAGTGAAAGTTAAATACCAAATTTTGACAACCCTACCCAGACAAGACACAATTAGTACTCCTTACGAGTAAGCGAGGGCCGGAAGAAATTCTCCCGCCCATCAACTTGTTTGGCCAGCCTTTGAGCTATAAAAGGTCATACTGGAGTCTAAGTTGACCTGGAAGGAACAAGTATCCAGCCGTATTGGGTTATGTGGATCTGGATGTGTGTGGCGGATCTTCAAAAAAGAAGTGTAGGCTCTACAGTAGAAAAAGTTTTCGTAAATATAAATCACTCTGTGAACACACAGATTGGGATGGCCTATTTAGGCAGGCATTCCTTTGGAGCAATTCCATAATGTATTGTGCAGTAATTTCTGCAGTGATGTTCCTATTATATCCATTAAAAAGTCTAAGAAGAAAGTTTGGTATACGAAGGGCCTCAGAGTGTCTGGGAGAAATATGCGTGCTCTATATTATATATACGAAAATACTCAATGGATAATGTTAATTTTCTTAATTACTATTATAGATATAGTAAAATATATAGAAGGCTCGTGGAAGTTGCAAAATGATGAAAGAATTAAGAAAGCATCAAATAAATGAAAGGAGTCACGGAGAATCGTAAACGACTTAAAAAGTTGTTCAGGTCTGTGATACAGTGAAAGCTGATCAACTTAATTCCTTTTATTGTCCCATATCCCTCTAGTAATACTTCAAAGGCTGGCGATCCAATGAGTTACCTATCTCACATAAATGTGTCTAACACATTTTTTCTTGCACCTACTTGTATACAGAAACTGAATGATGTTTTATCTATAATCAAGAACAAGACCTCTTCCGCATGGGATAAGATCTCCTTGAGGATTCTGCTAGCACTTCCAACTAAGGTGTTAAACAGTTTAAAGGATGCTATAAACCATTCATTTTTGACAAGGGTTTTTCCGATGTGCCTAAAGAGGGCGGTGATTGTTCCTCTGCACAAGGGTGGGAATGCTGATGATCCTTCCAACTACCGTCCTATAGCTCTGCTTCCCATATAGGCTAAAATTGTAGAGAAACTCGTCAAGACCCGCGTAATGTCCTATTTAAATAAACATAACATCTTAAGTGAGAGTCAGTTTGGATTTTAGCGCAACGGTGGCACTGGGGATGCTATATTCAACTTTCTGGAACACCTTTACAGAAGGATGAATCTTGGGGATATTGCTGCGGTAGTGTTTTGTGATTTCAGGGAAAATGTAAAAGCAACCGTTTTGACTGCGTGAATCACGGAATTCTGCTGCAAAAGCTGGAAAGGTATGGTTTTAGAGGCAAAATCTTGCAGTGGTTTGAGTCCTACTTATGTGATCGAGTACAGATAGGGTCATTTAATGATGAAGAATCTCAGGAAGGGTATATTGGTGCTGATGTTATGCAGGACTCTGTTCTCGGTCCTTTACTGTTTCTACTATACGTCAACGATCTACCACAAATTCCAATAAAAGGGGCCTTTACGATGTTTGCGGATCACACAACTATTTTGTGGCATGATGTGGATTTGACAAGATTAATCAGGAATATCTCTCACGATCGGCTAAGGGTGAATAATTGGCGTGATTCCAATTTTCTTTGTTTTCATAGATCAAAAAGAAGCATTTCATCTT
Source organism: Pissodes strobi (assembly GCA_016904865.1). NCBI lineage: Eukaryota > Metazoa > Arthropoda > Insecta > Coleoptera > Curculionidae > Pissodes > Pissodes strobi. Next base: position 43,405 of record MU189886.1, on the reverse strand, counting down.
TTAGATGTGTCGGTCATGGTATTTGTATGGATGGTTTACCACTCCCTGAATTTAACCGATTTCTAGGCCTAACCATTGACAGTTCTTTAAGATTTGAGGATCACATATCTGGGATCTGTAAAAAAACTTCCTCTGGGTGTTATGCCCTTAAAGTAATAAGAAACAATATGGGTTTTGCTATGGCCAAAAATGCGTACTATGCTGTTATCGAACCTCATCTTGGCTACGGCGCGGCATTGCATTTTGGGGTGCATGCTCTCAATATTTATTTACCTCATTGTTTTTACTCCAAAAGAGGGCAATTCATTATCTTTGTGCTGCAAAAGTTTATGACCCCTGCCGTGGTTTATTTCGCCAGTATGGAATATTAACCCTTTGCTCGGTATTCATCCTAGACAGTAACTTTAATTTTTTTAAAATATAGGAATGAACTTAACCAGATTGGACCACATCCAACCCGGCATCCTTTTTCAGTCAATCTTCCAATACCACATTATCAATTTGATAAAAAGTATTTTTTTATAAGGGCAGAAAGCTTTTTAACCATCTGCCCACAGAGTTTAAGAGGATTAATTGCCTAAAAAAATTCAGGAAAACAGTAAAGAGTGTTTTGGCACCTGGGGCATATTATACCATGGAAAAATTTTATGAGCCTTTTTTGACTGAAATACTAAGTATATGTCTTTGGATGTTTTGGGTTTGATAGTTTTTGTCCCTTTATATGTATAATATGTTTGTTTGGCTTATGTATTATTTTGACTTTTATTTCTATTGATTAGTACTTAGTATTGAGACTTAGGTATTCCATGTATGAATATGACATTTTGTGTTTTGTGTTTGATTAGTTGTAACTCTTTTTAAAATATTTTAAATGGCTTGAAGATGAGCTTGAAAAAGGGATTTTGGATGCCCGTGGGACCTATAGTCGAAGGAAACTCTCCACGGGATTTCTATGGCTATGGTGAGTCCCGTTATCACCTATGGAGCCATCGAATAGACAATAAGGCAAAGAAGCTAGAAAAATAGGTCGTAATATCGCAATTCATACGCATCGCAAACAAACAAAAACTATGACAAATGCAGATGAAGACGCGACAATTAGAATGAGACATGAAACAATAGGTAAAGATAACGAATCTGCATATATTTAAGACAAATTTATAAACTTAATAAAGAAAAAAATCGGCAGAAGTAGAACAATAAGTGAGGTTGACTTGGGTAGCGTTTGCCAAACTTGGTTTTATTTAAAGAAACAAAATATATCCGCAATACCTCAAAACCAATGTGTCTAAACAGTGTGTACTTCATGTAAATATGGATAAACTAGCAAAGGCGCGAAAAGATCAATGGAGAAAGAAGCTGCATATAAAATTAGAAGCAAAACAATGGTGAAAGACGTTGGGGAGTCAGGCAACAGATAGCAAAGCCTAAATTGAACTTCACTGGCACTAAGCACAAAATACAGTGGAAATCATTTGAAATCAAAACGGGAAGAGGAAGATCTCAGATGAGGAGACGGATGACTTGAAAAGATGTGCTAAACCTAGATGAATCAATGCGCCACATGACATAGAGGTGTAGATAACTCAAGGGATAGGCCTATATCAATTGATAGAGGACAGATTGTACTAAAATACCAACGTGGTCCAGAATAATGAACATTTTCATGGAAGATGTAACATCATCTTTCCACGACTTTCCTTTGTCCTTGAAGTAAATTCATGAAATAATATTGTATGTTTACAGTAATATAAAAAAACAATTTATTTGCCTTAAAATAAAAGTTAAGCTATTCTTAATTGAATCAAAATTCGAAGGAATGCATAACCAATATTGTTAGAATTTAAATATGTTTTTTTCTAAATATATACCCAAAATGATTACTTTTCTATCTCCATACCTACTTCCAATCTACATCCTAAAAGCGGCAAACTTTCAATATAGGATACCAAGGCTGTTGGTGAACAATTATCAGGCATAGTTATATACTTCTCACATAGTCACATACAAAAAAATATATATATATTTACACCTTGCCCAATGCTCTCAAGGAGCAAATTAAACACAAACACATATAAGATCTGTTTGTTTAAAGACGTAAAGTTAAATTTATGTATCAGGTTCTGTTTTATCTCACAGTATAGAAGCAATGTTGATATGGATATAATAGCAATACAACTGATAAGGCTTATGACATTTCTTTAATATGTACTTTCATAATATTTTTGATTCTTCAAATTTTTATGAATTAATTATTCAATTTAATGATAGTGGAGATCAAAGGTCTCATAGACTTTATTATATTTACTAGTAGCTGAAACTCTACTGTTTTCGACAAATAGTATGATTTTAGAAAATAAAAATGTTTTCGTTCTACTTTTTTGGAAATTATGTGGGTTGCTGATGAAATTCCCAATAAATTAGGTAATGATTGCATAGTATAGTTGAGGCTACTTAGGTTCGGGATCTTGTTTAAAGATACCTCCTTATTTTTTTATAAATGTGCTGGCAATCAAGGATAATATTTATTATTATTATAATGGATTGCATGCCTTTCGGCTTCTCAAACGGAAAATTAATTTAAACCCAGATGCGTTAAGGATCAGAGGTAAGTTCTGCTGGAACCTTTCCCCTGTTATGGGATCCTTGTGATGTTTCCGATCCTTGAGGGTTTTCGATGAACTTCCGAGCAATTTTCGAGATCGAGATTTTTAGTCAACCCTAACTTCCCGATATTTCTTAGCAGGTTTTTCGGCACAATTACAATTGACGAAATTATTATTGGTACTGTTTATGCGTGATTCAACTGCCACTGCGACGGAAGTCACAGTTTTCCGTAATTATTTAAGGTTTATATTTATAGTAGGGAACCCGATCCTGGGTAAGAAGTCCCATAATTCTGGCTAGGTCCTAATAAATAATCTTGGCAACATTATCATAGCTCTGCTTATATTCCGTTACAGAAAAAAGCTGAGATCCTGCGGTGTGTTGCATGGACTCCGTTGTTTTGCATCCATATCTGCAGTTATCGTTCTATTTAAGAATCTGTGATGACGCATTTCAGGTAGTTTGGGTTGGAACCGCTTGAACTTGAATTTCCAAAGAATAGCCTTCCATTTCCAGGAACAATCTTTCTAAGGCAAACCAATACTTCGACACGCATCTGTCGACATGTTCCTGCATAATCTCATTCGGACGGAATACTTTCAAAAATTGGTTAAATCATTATTACTTGCTAAGGCTTACTACTGTATCCCAGTTATTTGGTGATAATGAACTATAATTATCCGATCATCCCTAATTTATTGACTGTTTGCTTCCTTTGATCATTGATCTTCTGACTTGTCTGGTGATGATGATACTTGCCTACTATCTTGAATATTTTGGAGTTTTGTTTTCCTCGTTCCTTGGTGTGGCTGTATGGCTGGGATTGTTTCCTGTATCTAACCATATTAAATGCCGTAACTTGCAATGTTCTGTATAACTAAAGATTTAGCTGCTACGCGTATTTTTCAACGTATTCACACTATCCAGGCGTTTTTATAACAAGTGATATTGTAACTTGCAATGTCTTATATGATCTATATACTTTTGTACACTCTCTGTCTAGTTTGAGGTGCGGCGTATTTTATTTGTTTAGTGGTAATTTGGTTACCTAAAGACTAGCCTTTCCACAGTTGTTTGCGTCATTTGAGTGAGTCTATTGTGATTACTAGCATTTAATTTTAGTTAGTGTTTATGCAATGTTCTATGTTCATGCGTCCTGTATCTTTTTAATGATCTTTTAAATATTTTTTAAGTTTTAGCATAATTACTTAAGACTTAAGATCAATATTGCTTTGTCAATGATGTTAATTTCGTTATGACAATAAAGCTTATTTTGAATTTGAAAAAATAAAAAAAAAATAAATAAATATATTATAAAACATAACTAACTTACCTTGCACCATGTCGATGTTACAACAAAATAGGCGTTGACGTTTTCTTCACCAAACTGTTCTGCAATATACAGTCCAAGTGAACCATAATTGTCATAGATATTTCTTTTCGTTGCATCACTTAGTATTGAATGAGCTCTGCAATAAGAACAAATATATGTAGACTTATAATTTTTATAGAAATTAAGGTTTAAAATGTACAGACCTTTCTTTAAGTTCAAAATATAACTAACAAAAGCTGAAATATAATAATTAATTGTGATATCTGTAAAGTTGTAAGTTGTGCATTGTTGAGTTTCTAAATATTGAATCAGTGTTAAGAAATGGACATTTTAATATCTTGGCTGTTTCTAGTAAATTTATTTCATATCTGACAGCCTTTTGATATTCCATAGCGGAACCAGTTTCCACATAAGAATTTGAATTCAGATTATAGGCAGATACTAATTCCAATGATAAATTATCACTGACTGCTACTACTAGTAGTACCACTACTATAGCTGCTACTAGGACGATGAATAAATATTATATTTAAGGAATCAGTGGGACTAATATGGATCTGAGTATTGGTGCTTAATATTCAATATTTTAACCCACAATGACAATTCTCATTTTAGCACAGAAAGTGCTTTGTTCTGGCCCATTTTCTGAGTAGTCGTCGAAATATATTTGGAGGCACCGCCTGCTGATGAATGAATGCAAACTATAGTGGAAATCAATAATACTGTATAAGCAGTTTTCTGTGCTTTTAGACCTCCTATAGTTCCTCGAATGTAAGCAGAGTGAATTTCCATGGAAGATTGGCGGCCTCAAATGAAGCCATAGTGCCTGAATTTGTGGTTTATCAAAATATTTATTCAGTATTCAAGCAAAGTGGGTACTCGTAAAGCACCTACTGTAAATATCATATGACCACATAGCACAGTTCTTACCTATTTAGTTCTTTAAATTTCTCGGCAGCATCTGGATTGTTCGGGTTTTTGTCTGGATGGTATTTCAAAGCCAAACGACGATAAGTTTTCTTAATTTCGTCTGCGGAAGCAGTCTTTGGGAGTGCCAGAATTACGTAGAGGGAATCCCCTTGAGTTCTGAAAAAACGTTACTTATAAATGAGGTTGATTAAATGATGATGTTTTATGCCTTATAATGGGTAGTTTGCGGATAATTCTTATTTGTAAAATAAACCTTGACATAAAAGCCAAAAAAAAGAAAAAGCAGATTTATTACAAACATGCATCCCTTACAAATGAGCCAAATAATAATATTTGAAGCAGTTCCCGCTTTGGAGAGATATTTTCGTGGAAGACTGAAGTGTTTTTTTACTTCTCCACACAGTCGATTCCGGATGCGGACGAAGCTAAACCATGCATGCCGAATATCTAGCTTAGAATCAGATAACAGCTTCGACTATCTGAGCACCTGAAGACACGGATATCTGGATCCAAAAAAATACGAATTCACATAGCTTGCATGGGACAAACTATACAGAGTTAAAGTGATTCCAATATGTATTTAAAACTGAAAACTTTTATAAAGGAGCAGATTCTCTGTTGGCTTAGAGCGATGCTTGAAATGCTTTTTTCCAAAAAAAACACCAGCCTCATACAACATACTTTCTGTGAAAAACCGTAAATTATATAGCAAAATTTTCACCCACTTTACGGAAACCATTTTTGTGCATTGTTGAATTTGCGAATTCTATAGACACAGCATATTTTCGAAGTAAAAGAATCCACCTTCCAGCAAAATGGTTTGCAGTTTCTTTTCTATCTATGTTGTTTTACTAATAAATCTATGAAACTTAATTCATGCATGTTATATTCTCTAGTTGGGGTAGGTATCAGGTATCGGATTGATGCATTTCTTATTTTCGCTCATCTAGACACATCTAGACATACTACCTCTCTAATTCAGCTGTTTTCGAAATACTGGCTTCTGAACATTTTTACTTTCCAGTTGCCCTTTGCCTTAACTGTCTACTACAGAATAAAAACGGCTTAAGTTAAAGTACAGCAATTTGCACTTCTCTATCTGAATCGATGTACTGCCTATCACAACATACAGCGCTAATAAATTAAATACAATTTGTTTCAACAAAAATGGGTTAGACATTCTGTGTGCAATCTTGTATAATCTAAATTGTTTGCAAAAGTCATGAATCATTTTACTACTCCGAATAGACCAGAAAATATCAGCGAAACAGTTCACCTTATCTGCTAATTACAATGTTAATTATCTACCAATTTTACAACCTTAGCTTAAAACCGAGATAAAAACAGCTATTTAAAGACAATGTGTAGTAAATAACACCTTTATTTTACTAGTATGGATTAATATTTAAAAAAATATTGTATATACCTTATTGGCTGCTACATTTCTGTAAATCAATAAATCTGTTCCTAAGATGCATTAATATTTTAGGAAAATGCATTAGCTATACAATTGGAGAGAAGCAAATTTTCCCCAACATCTTCAGCTTAGAGACACTTATTATAATATAATGTCTTCAATTTCCAGTAAATTTATGTATTAAACCAAGTATTGAACACACAGTTCCATTCCTTATTTAAATTCGAATTTTGTATTCCTATTATGATATTGATTCAATATCCAGTCCAGTCAAATGGTTCAATATATGTATTTATTTATTGATTTAGAATAGGTACTTAACAGATACAACATCCAATTACAAAGTACACTGAGATAAAAATATGGTTAAGTTATACATCTTAGCCTAAATTACATAATTTAAAATTTACAGTTTTGTATAAAGAATGGCTTTAAAACAATTTAAACTAATACTAAATATATAACAGTCAGGTATTATTAAGCAGTTTACAAGCTGAATTCATAAAAATTTGAATGGGGAATATCTTACAAGTTAAAAGTACTTGAAGCTCTTGTATTACACTTAGGCACGTTAAAGGTAAACTGTTCTAAAAACTCCGGATTGTCAATATTATCTCTTATTGTTTTCGAGAGATATAACAAATCAGCTATTTGCCATCTCTTTCCTTAAAATGTAGATAGCGAAGAGCTTTGATCTGTATTTTTTCCACACTGTATTTGTGACAGTCATAGAATGGATTCCATACTTGACTACTCCAGATGACACCGCACAAACGTTACATATAAAGTTTTAGTATACCTCACACTCGAGAACCGGCCAGTGTTCTGTACCAAAAAACCATTCATTTTTGATGCCCTACTACAAATTACCTCTACATGATCATTAAAAGTTAACAAGCTGTCGAAGGTAACTCCCAAATCCTTAATTACTTCAACCCTGGCCAATCCCTCATTCCGGATAGCATAAACATATTCTATTGGCTGATTCCTACGGGTGTATGTTACAATTGAACATTTATTAATATTAAAATACAACTTATTGCCCAGAGACCAATTTACAAGTTCCTTTACGCCCTGTTGCAGAGCAACACAGTCGTCAATTGTTGATATTTCCTTATAAAGTTTTAGGTCATCAGCAAAGAGTTTCATTTCTAAGTTAGATTTTTCATTTATTTTTGTCATATCGTTAATGAACATAAGGAATAGAAGTGGGCTTGGGCTACAATTGGAGCCATGGGGGACCCCCGATGTTGGGGTAAAATAGGCCGAACAATAGCCCCTTATTACTACCTGATGATGTCTGTTTCCCAGGTATGATGACATGAGGCCAAGTAAGTTATGATGAAAACCAAATTGTTTACTAAGTTTTTGCAACAATATGGTATGTGACACCTCATCGAAGGCCTTAGCAAAGTCAGCATATAACATCTACCGGACTCCGTCGATTCAAGGCCTCCGAAATGGTATCTGCAACGCATATCAAGTTGCTCAATGTAGATCTATTTTTCAAAAAATCATGCTGGCAAACAGACATCAGAGGAGCCACGGAGCTATACATCATCCTATACAATACCGATTCAAACACCTTAACCGCAGCGTAGAGAATTGCATACGGTCTGTAGTTCTCGATATTATCCTTAGGACCCTTCTTATATAAATACAAGACAAATATTTACCTTTTTCCAGTGATCAGGAAAGACAGCGGTCTTTAAACTAAGATTAAAAATTACTCGAAGAGGATATCTAAAAATGTCTAATAGCCCTTTAATTACAATGAAAGGCAGACCGTCCGGACCAATTGCTTTTCCACTTTCAGGTCCCCGATCGCAACATCGATATCGATCAGTGCGCCTATAGAAACCTGGTGAGCAAACATGTTTCCGACAAGTTCATCATTAGGACCGTAATCAGACGAATATACGCTGTTTAATCTTCGGCTAATGCATCACTTATTTGCTTTCCAGAATCAAACAATGCGCCATCATGAAAAATTTTAGTTGTTATATGATTCGGATCTTTTTTAGAATTAATATAACTCCAGAATGAATGAGGATCATGAGGCAAATCATGTTGTACTTTCAAAATATAATTTCTATATGATAGATTAATCTTTTGTTTTATACTATACCTCAGGATACAAAGTTCATGCAATAAATATGTATCGTCTGTCTCTCTTTTTAATTTTATTTCTAAGATGTTCCTTTCTTTTTAAATCCTTTATTATTTCTCATCATCTTTCTCTCGTTTTTCATCATCACTGTAATTCTCCAATACAGACCAATCAACATTTAAAAACATATCATGGAGCAAATCAAAATTAGCCTTTTTAAAGTTATATTTTACTACTTGTCTCTTCTGTTCATTTAGAAATTGAGTTTTACAGTTTCAGGAGCTTTTAGGCATCCTGAAGTTTGTTTGGTCATTTGTTGGGTTGTTTCATCACCTGGCTTATTTTATTTCCCAACTCTAGACTATTTAAGTCAACATTTATACAATCATATGCAGTGTAGTAGGCAAATGTTTTGAAAATACCAATATTCCCACACCTGATTATTTATTTACTTATTTATTAGCCGTCATTGCCATCACACTTATGTTATCATAAAGCAAACATCTCAACAAAAGATTTAAGCAATAAATCTGCACTCAACGATCATAACAATCCAACAAAACACTGAAGTGTGAAAATATCTGCAACAATTTAAGATCATTTAAAATATTTCAAATGTTTAGCTATTCTTTTTTAAATAATGAAGGGTCTAAACACAATCTAGTTTGGCATATAAGTAGCCAATTTATAATACTTAGATTTAAAGTTTTATCCAGAGCTTGTTCTCTACGTTTTTCCCTTCAAGATCTATGCAACCTGACAATTTAAGAGATTAAAAAGTATTTAATGGTCTCTCATGTTTCTTTAGGGGGACTCAAGTTAATATAGGATTTACATTTTTTTACAATATGTTGAATAGGCTTAAGCGTAGATGTACATCTAGCCACCAGAAGAGTTCTTGAGGTAGGGTGTCATTAATGAACAGTACATCTATTTCACTGCTATGACATTAATAGTTACATCAGGTTACCCACTTTAAAAACCCTTAGAAGAGGCTTAGCGGTATCCATAACAACTCTGGTTTCTAAAACAATTTAATACATTGCCATCACTGGAATTGTGATTAGTCTTAGAGCGATGAGACTTGATTTAAATCAATACCATTCTCAAGTTACACCAAGAACAGACTGAAGTCTTAAACAATGTTCGGGATACTTTGCAACCATATAAAGGTTCATAACCGTCTGCAAATAGAAATACTTGGCTGTATTGAAAACCAGATCATTAATCAATAATGTAAAAAAAATGGTCCCAAGTGAGAAATCGGATAATCTGTGAATGACCTACCAAATAGCTGAGCATGGAACCACCAATTTGGATAGTAAAGGCGACTGAACGGCTTTGGAAAGTCAGTATAAATCAATTGTATTCATGAGCTCTTCCTCATGGCATCCGTCAAAACATCAAGGTATGTCAGCAGATTAAAACCATTGGGATGATGTGTTCTCAGCTGTCAAAGCCTGTGTCAAAAAATATTTGCGGAATCGCGCCTAAGATGTTTAGTTTATTGGTCTACAATAAGTTACCAATGCTCTAATACTGGACTATAGTAAAGAAGCTAGTTTTCTAGAATTTAACAATATTTGATAAGGGATAGCGGTAAATCATCGGAGCCTGGACATTTTTCCTCTGATACAGGAATGCTTTAATTTGCAACACTATTGCTGAAAGGCAGGTATGTTAAAGTGACATTAGAACACTGTTTTGTGTTTTAAACTACCTTCATATTTGCACTCAATCTAGTTTTTCTAAATTAGTAGGTTGTCTTGATGATGTAAACATTTACTTTCTCACAAGCAGCATGGCTTCTCAATATACAATACCAACAATCTTGTAAAATATAAGATGCAACTCTTGAAAGCATTGGCGAGGAGAAATCAAGTAGACGCGGCAACACTGGTTCTTCTAAGGCGCTTGACGACAGACTTGAGCCTAGTTCTCAGAGCGTGGAAGTGAGGATTGTCGCCCGCGACAATCCCCACTCCTTGTTTTTTCAATGTCGAGCGAAAGCCATCACGTCACGATGATGTCAACCATCTGGCATTGTGTAACAGAATATCCCCAAAGAAAATTAAGTGCAGTTGAATCAAACCAACTACAGCGATAGCCAAAGTGGCGACACTGTGGATGGAGTTAGGGGTTCTGACGTCACTTGTCTCCTATTGGCCAGAGAGAGTGTAGCTGACGACAGGCGAAGCTCTGATAACTAGGCTTTAGGGTGCGATTATGTTGCTCTAAAGAGCAGTGATACTGGCGAAGCCAAGAAGTTTAAATATGCTTACCATTGAACTGTTTATATTGGAGCAACCCCTCAAATCACGTTTATTAGCCAGTATCGTCCTCTTATTGGTTATCACAGTTCCAACATAAATCCACCCTAGCCAGATGCCCCTTTAAATTGGTTAGAAAACTATCTAAAGAAATTAAATATAGTGTCAAGAGGTTTTACAACCCTATCTGTAGTGCCGTAACCTGTTCAATGTTCTCCCCTTCATTCCTTTACAATTTGTTTGTAAGTATTTGTCAGTCTATTAAACCTAGACTGGCCCCGCTACTGTTTCTCAGACTGGGGTCTTTGAGATAATATTGTAATATCCGAAAGCGCCACTGCCCAAATGATGTGGGCTAGGAGCCTGTTAAAAATACGTCGGTTAGCTGTTAGGAATCATTTGGATATCTTTGCTTAATGATCTCCCCGGGTGATCAAACTAATGCGTGATGGGTCAATTATGTGCAATTTGTAGACCAAAAATTGGTGTTTTTTAAATATTCTTGTAAAATACTTAAGTAGATAGGTTTTCTCAAAAATATCCTGAACTTAGTTTCGAGATAAAAAAATAATAATAATAATAATTAGAATGTCAATACAGGCAGAGAAAAGGGCGACCAATGTTACACTAGCTAGATATCACAATCAGTAGAGGGTTAACATCTCCAAGTTTTAATTCGCCATTGACGTGAATATTTCTAAAATGGTTTTGTACCAAGTTTTGCATAACTCCATGATATTAACACAGTTGGGGTGTGGTCCAGATAAATAGTTTACAGCTGCATGATGATGTCTTTCGCCATTAGGTTGCTAGACAAGTCTGCCATCAGGAGTGAGAACTAGAGAACTACTTTAACTGGGCCAACAACAGGTACAGGCTGCTTACCATGTGGCTAAGAAGCCACAGGAACAAAATAGGGCTTGCCGAAGTAACCGAATGTCGCTTGTGCTTGGAGGACGGAGAGACAATGGAACATGTTTTATGCTCCTGTCCGGCAATGGAAAGAACCAGACAAACAGTGTTTGGAAATTCTCAAATGACACTTATAGGTTTGAAAACTATCCACACCAGAAAGCTAATCGATTTCATGAAAAGGATCAGGCTTCTGAGCTAATGCAAACCACAGTTGTGTCACAATGGACCAAGAGTCCCATCTGTGCCTATTCATGTGTACTAAATACAAATAGCTTGCTCAAATTGATCAAGGCACAACTCTATGAATATCTAGTATGTGAATCATATGCCCTAATTGGAATTAAAGAAAAACAATAATACTAAAAATATATGTAGATACTTGGTGTTATAAATTATTGTTATATTTAAGCCTTTAAAGTTGAAGTTTGATTCAATATTACATATGTTTATATGAACTTTGTGAAGAAACAACAGTTGAAACTTGGAATGAATTGAAATTCACGGCCAGGGCTTAATCAAATATAAGTTTTAACTATTGCTTCACCAAAAAGGTCCCTTAAAAATAAAGGTATTGGCTTTTCTTTTTAGAGCAGCATTTTTCATACTATGTACCTATATCTATATTAGATGCATTTGCTTGATATGATTAGGATAGAAGTTACAAGCTGTGATTACATTACCTTCAGTCACGATCACTAGTATAATCATGGAACATTTTTAATTTATAACAATCAAAGGCCTATTGTCTCTTGTATTAAACTAGTGATTAAACTTAGCCCATTTCACCCTTATTATATGCATATATTGAAATTATACACCTTTAAAATGTATAATATTCACCTGTAAGAGCATTCTACCTACCTCTTATATAAATATTAGTTAATATTTTCTGTAGATAATAATTACTAATTAATATACATCTTTGTAATTTCACTTTATAAGCTTCTGTGGAAGTTTAATATACATCTTTGTAATTAAAATTTTTAAGCTCTTCTGGAAGATTATTGTATATAAATGTTTGACTAAACTGTGGAGTAAGTAAACTTATTTGTAACAGCCAATAAATAGTACTTATATATTTTTTTGAGCCACCATAGATTAAGGGTCACAGTGGAGGGCCTCATGTGGGTCTCCATCATGTTTACGAAATACAGATACTTAAATGTTTCTTCTAGAGTGAGTTTATGGAATAGTAAGAATTCTGCTAAAACTAATGCAATCTGGTTCAATAAATTCTTAGGAGGTGCACACTTTTTCCCAGCATTTAAGTAGTTTTTATACTTCATATTAAAAACATTTGTAATTTGAAGACAAGGACCAATCTGTATTACCAAATTTATATTTCTGCTAAGGTTGGAAATTATAAATAATTTATAAATTCAGTTTGTTTATCTATTTGCGGAATTAAATTTTATGAGACCTAATGGTACCCAAGTAATATTTTCCATGTATATTGAATTTCCTTAAATAATTTATCTTGATTGGTGTATAGGTATGGCTAGCATGCAAATCTCGATATGATGTTTAACAAAAATCAATTAAAACAAGCATCTTGAGAAAATAAAGCTTGAAAATAATAACTAATAAGAATGGAGAAAACATAAGGACCCTTTTAACAAAGAGGAGAGCCCTTGTGATTCCAGGAACGTGTCTTTGTCCATTCTAAGAGCATCGTTTTTTTTTCAATAGTTAAAGCATAAGAAAACTAACAAATAAGCAAAAAGGGCGTGCTATATCCAAAATCGTAAGTACACGGCTCGAAAATCAGTTCCGAGGTTGCTCCCAGAAATATACGTTACTCCATACTTACGATAATTTTCGTTTGGCGTCCATACTAACGCGATATAATCACGTATCTAAATGCACATACGATACAAAGTTAATGCCAGTAAATTGTATTTTTCGCGTAAACTACAAATCTTCACAAAACCAAGCACATATTTACAAATTCTTAAGAATTCACTGGTGCATATAAAACAAACGTCAGAAAAATGTCAATAAATCGGCTGCAGAGGCAGAGCGGTAGACGGACCCATTTTAACCAAATAAAAAGAAACTAAATATCCCTAAATTTCAACCGACAGTTGACAGTAATACTGCTCCACATGAGTGACTGCGCAGTTATACTCGTCGCAATTGGATCCATGACGTCATGAAGTGTTTATTAAAAGCACGTTCTATGAAAGAATAAATATTATTGCATGTGTATTATTATTATCAATGCATTTATGAGGACGTTACTTCCTTAGGTTTATTTTAAATATAACGTTATTAGTTGAGGGAGTCTTCAAATATTAAAACACCATGCGACTCCGCGGGCTCCTCTTCCAGCACCCAAATCGATAGTACCAAAACTACCCAAAATCCAGAAATAAAAAATCTTTAAATAGAAGACATTTGCATTCATGGGCTGTAGTCAAACATCAGCACATCGTCGGACGACAATCCACGTAACTTAGTTGATAACGCTAGTATTATTTAAACATTAACGTCAGGAAATGGTAATAAGATATAAAATCAGCTATCATTGCGTCATGGATCTATATGCGAAAGAGCCGTACCGTAAGTAGGAAACAACAAGCCTTCAATTACTGGCAGCAAAATCAGACCGCTGAAAGTCTCAGGTATTTTACCAATGCGAGAAACGAATGCAAACGTGTGATTGACGAAACTAAGGACAAACACAATCAAAGGATCAGGAATAAACTTTTGCAAGGCCCCAGTGGCTCCAGGACTTTATGATTGGTAACAAAGGTAATAAGTAATAACTATACAAAAACGTCTCTTCCACCTTTGACAGACGAACGAGGCGTCACGGCGACTACAGCTAAGGCAAAAAGCAAGCATGCTCGCCGAAATGTTTTTTTCTACTTGCGTGCGGAAAAGTTCACTTTTCCGCACTCAATTTAGTTTAGAAAGTGCCACTTTTCCGCACTAGTGCGGAAAAGTAAAAATATCAAAAAAAGTATACAAATTTGTCACACAGTAACTTCTATATTGATAATACCAAATTTAGGGGAACACGTCATGTTCGTTATAACAAAGCGGAAAACTAATTATAATTATTAAAGAATTATTATACAAAATAAATATAGCTACAAATTTGGGACACCCAGTATCATAAATATCAATAACTGCTATTAAATTGTTATTGTTTTATGCTTTTTAAATAAAATCTTGTCTAAAAAATCTATGTTTCTCAAGCGAATAAAAATAACTATTCTATTTGCCCAAATAAAACAAAATAGACGGTTCAATTTTTGATTTAGGTGCTTGTAGAAAAAATTTTGTTCCTAACTCATGCGGAAAGTCTCTTTTCCTCACTCGACTGCTTGCCGAACTCCGCTGCGCGTCGTTCGGCAAACTGCAGTCGCGTGCGGAAAAGTATGACTTTCCGCACTAGTTAGGAAAATAAATCGCACTCTTAAATGTCCTCCATTGCAAGGCTCTCCCAACCACTTTCAACATCGACACATGGTAGTGTTGTTGACAGAAGTTCAGTTTCACCACCGTGACATTCGTAAAATCCTCAAAGAGCTAGATACGCAAAGGCATCAGGGCCGGATAAAATACCTGCCATGCATCGTGTTAAAGAACTGCGCCCATTTTTTCCAGATTTTTTTCTCTGTCTTACCGAAAAGGGATTTATCCATCTTCTTGGAAAATCGCTAGAGTATAACCTGTTCCAAAAAAAGGCATGAAAACCACGTCCTCGAATTATCGCCCAATTATCTTGCTTCCAATAATCTCCAAAGTCATGTAATGTGTAGTCAATCAGCAACTACTCAAAGTACCTCGAGACCAACAGAATAATTAGCGATAACCAATACGGCTTCTGCAAACAGAGATCGACCGGAGATATATTGGCCTATGTCACTCATATATGGAATAGGTCATTTGAGAACTACGCTACGGAGAATCTCAAGCGATGACGTTGGATATTTCGAAAGTATTTGACAGAGTTTGGCATGACGGATTTCTCAACAAACTGCCGTCATTCGGACTGTCAGCGTCTCTCTGGAGCTGGCTTGCCAGTTTCCTTAGAACCGATCTCTGCAGGTTGCAGTTGATGGACACACATTCACCATTAATGCGGGAGTTCCTCAGGGCGCAATTTTGTCTCCAATTCTATTCCTTAATAATCCTGTTTACAGTTTTGCAGATGATCCTTGTCTCTCAATTTAGATCAGAAAACCTTTTACCAGCGACTGAGACTTATCACCGCAGAGAGGAGCTGATTACAACAATTAATCATGATCTGGAGAAAGTTCGAACTTGGGGCGACCTGGACATTATGGTCCAGTTCAATGCAGTAAAAACACAAGCAGCCATGTTTACCAAGGGAAGTCAATACGGCGGGCCCTAATATCATTATGGCAGGATGCAGGATCGACCATTCCTTCATCCTCGTCAATAAGACTACTGGGTGTCTCGGTCAACAGCAATATGTCCTGGTATGACCACATTGCTAACATCGCAAAAAGAAACAAAAAACAAAAAAATATATATACCGCAGCAGCTGATCTGGCTCTACAAAGGGCAAATAATACTATGCTTAGAATATTGCTCACACATCTGGGGTGCCGCACCTAAGCACACCCGGCTTAGGTGCAGCAGAAGAGAGCTCTGCGTCTCGTCGGTGACCAGGAGTTGACCCGGGATCTGGATAGTCTTGAACATCGCAGACATGTGGCTGAGATATTCCTCTTTTACAGATATTTTCATGGCAGATGTTCCCAGGATTTGGCCCGCATCATCCTGCCCCTCACAACGCCTGTCAGACAGTCACGAGAGGCGGCAAGAGCGCCTGTCAGAGAGTCGCGGCAGACGGCAAGAGCGCACCCGTTCGTTGTACAACTGGAAACACCTAGAACGTCGCTTTAGAAGGACTCTTTTGTCTGACGAACTGCATTACTGTGGAACTTACTGTTTCCCCCTAATCCCTAATTGCAACCTACAACTATTCAAGTCAAGAACGGTGTCAATCAACATCTTCGCACACACGCCGTTAGTCGAGGGCCATAGGATCTCCCTTTAGTGTGTGTGCCACTGCCATAAAAGAAATGCAAATGTCACTCTGCTCAATTAACGGCTCAATCTATATGCTTTCGATTTTTTTGCAATGAACGACTCTTAATACCTGTTATACATATATCACAGCAAATTTAAGCAAACTGCTGTGGTATATGCAAATCGTTATTCATTTGTCCATATATTCAAATACCCACGATATTCTCACGACTGTATCATATTGTTACGGCTAGCCTAACAACCATCCGAACGTTTTTGTGCTACCCTATACAACTAGCCGCCGTGCCCCTCGCTTCTTTGTCTGTATGACTCATCGCCCGGCCGGTCGCGAAGTATCAGGATCGCTGGACTGGAATTATCTCGATGGCCTCGTCGAGATCATATAGAGTGGCGTCGGAATACTTCCCGAATATTCGTGATAGATTGGAGATTATATATAAGCAGACCTAAGGCGAATGTTAGTCAGTCAGTCGGTTAGTTCAGTTCAGTTCAGTTAATCATTGAGTGTTGAATAGATATTAGTTGTAAAGTTATAAGAGTAGTTTAAAGTGTTAAATTGTATACAGTGATAGTGAATAAAGAGAGTATTAGTTGAAGATAGTCAAGTTGTAATTTTGTTAAGAACCCACGGGAAAAACGTAACAATATTAATGAAATAGTTATTATTATTTTTGTATGTCCATAAATAATATCCTGTTCATAATATACATACAAAAGGGAGTGCGCCGCGGTAGTGTTTTATGGCCTATCGAAAGCCTTCGATTGTATGAGCCCAAATTCTGTTGCGCAAATTTAATTTCTCCACGAAACCCGTGTTCGTGGAATTGCTTGCAG
Source organism: Pissodes strobi (assembly GCA_016904865.1). Classification (NCBI taxonomy): domain Eukaryota; kingdom Metazoa; phylum Arthropoda; class Insecta; order Coleoptera; family Curculionidae; genus Pissodes; species Pissodes strobi. The sequence continues at coordinate 25,958 of MU189886.1, read as the reverse complement.
TTGGTCATTCCATTCATATTTGACAGGTCGTAATCAGAGGGTAGTTATCGATCATAAAGTTTCTGATATCCCTTCCCTTCCGGTCCTGCCGTTGAGGGACGAACACGTTGGAAACGGATTACAGAATTCGGCACGGGTAGTGGAAGTTTTTTGCTTAGAAAACGTGTTCTAATACTTCAGGGGGAGTCCGGATAGTCGTGCCGAGGAGAAGGTGTATGGGGTGGGACGCGTAGTGGAGGGTGATTTCTACTAGGGCTCCAGGGTTTATCTCGGTGCGCGGTAGCGTGGCCTGACGGCGGTCGGGAGTATTTCCTGCGGGGTTTTGAACTTTGGAGTCTCTGACAGAAAGTGGTTATACCTGCAGTGCGCGAAACCTCCTTATAGTAGAACTTAGTCGTGCCTCAATATATCATTGTGTTTGTAAAGTTTAAACATCTGTGTAAAAGTCGGGAATCATCAGGGGCATATTCCCGTCATACTGGTGGTTCCTTCAAATATGCCCCTCACACTGGAATAACGTGTAACTTATGCAAAAGGGTCGCCTTGCTTCTAATTAAGCGCCGGAAGAGCGGTGCGCTGACAAATTGCCCGAGAGGAGAGAAGTCACCCCTTTTTGTCTTTAAGACAAAAGGTAATTTAAGGAAGGAAGAAGTTTCTGATATCGGAAGTATGAATTGTGGAGTTTCACAGAGTGGTGTTCTGAGCCCAATGCTCTTTCTATTGTGCATTAATGATTTAGCGATGTTAGATTTACCTTGTTTGCTGACGATACGACAATTTTCTGGCACCATAGCAATAGGGAGAGACTGCAACAAAATGTTACATCTGATTTAGCTCGTGTTCAGTAGTGGTGAGATGTGAGATGCTAATCGACTGGTGTTCAATGTACAAAAACAGTACTGTCTTTTTTCGATGTGATGTTTCGGACTGCTATCTTGGGCACTCTCTTGTAATTAGGCAGATTTCCTGGGCTTATCATTGATGAAGGGATAAAATGTCAAAACCACGATCGACATTGGCTTCGAGGCAGCAATACACAGTTGATCATGCCCTCATGGAGTCACACCTCCGCTATGGTATTGCTTATTGGGAACATTCTAACCAAACCGAAGCTCTGAGAAATTCATTGTTTATTATCCAGAAGAGAGCGGTGAAGTATGTTTACGATGTTGGTCATTGTTAATCTTGTCGAGCTTTGTTCCAGGACTAAGATAGGATCTTAACGTTGCCTTCCTATCTTATATTGGAGAGGAGAGAATAGTTCCCAAGATGCATTCCGTTTATTATTGGTCGAAACAATTGGACGGGACTTGAGCCTTGAGAATGTCTAATATTTCACTTCACGCATTGCTCTCCGCTCGCTTCGCTCGCTACAGGAGCGCAAGCAGCAAAAACTAACCATAACTTAACCCAAGGTATGCCAAAAATGAAGAACAAATATTTTACAAACATAACCCCAAACAAAATTTAAAAAAACCCTCGCCACTGTAAGGAATTGAACCCTTGCCTCTGAAGAACCTGACGGATATTTCGTACTTGAAGCACAAAAACGTTTTATAGGTTTATGTAGTTTTGTTTGGTTTGGTAAAGTTTGGTTGTTTTGTTATTATTTTTATTAATATTAAATAGATAACAAAGCTGCACTGAAATAACACATATTTAACTAATGTTTAAGCCGCTTGATCCGTTCTATCTTACTAATTACCTACCAACTTGTTTCTTAATCCACCTCCTCTGATTTGAAATTGCTGGATTCATTTTTAAGTTTTTAACAAGCTCTCAACAATTTTATTTAATTGAAACGATTGAAACCATGCACAAAAGAAACAGAAAATCCAAAACAGATTGAATAGAGGCGTAGGTAAAGAGCACATAAACAATAACAAAAACGCCTCGAATAATAGCCGCGTGTAGTATGTAGTTCCCGTCCCACAGTTGTGCTCGAAGCACTCGTGTTTCAAGCACGTGGCTTAAAGCCCAAACATTTGTTCAGCTGGAAAGCGACTCAGGCATCATTGTTCAAGCCCCAATCACTCCCAATTACCAATCGAATTAAATCGAAATGACTTGAGGATTAGGGTTGCCGATCTTTCAGAAAAGTATCGATTCCTGGGATCGATCCAAATCGAAAGCAACAGAATCGATTCGCGATTAAATCGGATATAGTAAAATCGATCTTTAAGAAAATCGATCTTTAGTTTGTTAGTTAGTTAATAACAATACTTAAGAGTTTGCGATGCAATAATATTAATGATTAGGTACAACGTATTACGCCACATAGGTACTATTCTATATAAAATATAATTAAAAGTACTTAAAACAAACTTACCTATACTAAAATACTGCTGCACTATAGCTTACAAAACAAGCGATAACTGGACTATTGTTTCAAATGTCTTACATACATCAATCAGTGCAAACAGCAATCATATAGAGAAATAACAGTCTTTATCAATTTAACGACGAAGAAAAATTCAAAAAATATGTCAAAATAGGCTCACTGAAACACACTCAATTGAATCGCAATGATAAAAGAAAAAATGATGTGGTAATGGCTAGGTTATTAAATACGCCATACGCACGCGGCACGATAACCGATGCAGTATCACAGTTTATACCGTACGGGTACGGTATAAACTGTGACAGTATTACAAATTCCCCCGAACGCGCGGCGGAGGATTCCCGGAATAATATGGTTACGAATTTGCGATTAGGATGTTGCCGATTGCCTTGCCTGTATCGCATATTATTTGCATTCAATAATTTATTAATTTTGACGAGGCCGAAACCCGTAAATATCAGTATCAGTCATAATCATAAAATTGTAAGTATCGATTCTAAAATCGCTTTTAAAAAGATCGATCTTCGATTAAATCGACCCAAAGAGAATCGATTCAAAAGATCGATTTTTTAACTTAAAAAAATCGATCTTCCAAAAGATCGATTCTAAATCGGCAACCCTATAGGGCATTTACGATAATTGGAGCGGTATCTACCGGTAGGTATCTGAGCGTTCGTTAATTTGTGTTCCATTAAATAACCGCGTTCTGTAATTCAATTGAATCTACCGATACATGTACCGCGATCCACCTTTATGGATCTGCTATTTGTGTCGGTACATGTCGGTTTGTTTACACCTTATATTGACATAATCTACAAATTTAGCCTGCGAGCCTGTTGTTACCTATATACTTTCGAAATTCTGAAAATAATTTACTATTACATTCATTTTTAGAGAGAAATAATTTAAATACCTTCAACATCATATAGCGAAAAGCAACATTTTCAATATATTTTTCAATAAACGCACACGTTAATTTTTTCTTCTTTTATGTTTTCTACATTGAAACTGAAACTACTTTATAATGCCTTCAGTTTCCGAATCACTACTATCTAATATTTGAAAAGTAGCCAAGATTGCGATAGCTTGACGTTTATTATTCTTCATTATAATCAAACTTTTTTTTAAGTTATTGGCGACCCGCACCGTTCCGTTCGACAATTACCATTTACCGAAACGTATCGACGTTAATCAGCTGATTACCGCTGTATACCTACCGGTAGATACCGCTACAATTTTCGTAAATGCCCATTGAGGATGTCTTCTGTCAATGTCAAAAGTTGGCGTCCAATTTCCAATTTTAAACAAAAACAGAAAACAAATTATTTTTGGAAGTTCAAAAAAAATCTGAAAACATCAGCTATTGATAATCGTTTTTAGCGATTTTTAGATTGAATAATTGAAGAAAAAGCTTAGAAATGTCTATTGGAGTACCAATTAAGGTCCTTCATGAAGCCGAAGGCCATATAGTAACCTGTGAAACTATTACCGGCGAAGTTTATAGAGGGAAGCTTATAGAAGCCGAAGATAATATGAATTGCCAAATGACTCAAATAACTGTAACTTATAGGGACGGCAGAGTGGCCCAGCTGGAAAATGTTTACATTAGAGGTTCAAAGATAAGGTTTTTAATACTGCCAGATATGTTAAAGAATGCCCCAATGTTTAAAAAGCAAACAAAAGCGGGGGTCGCTGGGAGAGGGAAGTCTGGAATACTTCGAGCTCAAGGTAACAATCCAATAAGTACTAGATTATTAATTAACAACTTTCATTCAACATATTTACAAGGTAAAATTAGTAAGTATTGGATGTTAACATGGAAAAAATATGTTGGTGGAGCTCGCGCCAAATGGAATCAGCTCTTAATACAAAGCAAGTAGTTGATCTGGGCAGTTCTGGTTTGTGAAAGAATCGAACTAGAATGAATAATCCAATCTATCATAGTTTTAAATCCAGTTTCTTTAAAATAGATTTCAAATGTCTCAACTGAATATTAAGTAATGCTTGTACTTTGGCTACAAATTGAAAGTCAAGTTTGTGGGCACTTGAGCATGTCCATTGCTTACTTGCAAGTCATTATTATTTATTTTCTATTTATGTCAAATTCAGTGGTATGCATGTACAATCAGATGTACTTAACAACCATCAATTTAAGACAAAAGGGAATGGCCAAAGCAAACTTAGTATGGGCCTAAACGAATACCTCAACAATGCCAACTGTATCTGAAAAGTTCAATTATTCTTTTAAATTTAGTATGAATTTGAGACTTTGGTGTGGCTTGTAAATAATAGCATGTAAGGTTGAAATCAGCTCACTTATATATTGTACAACTTGCATTTCTAAGAAGAATTAAAAGATGTCCTAAAACTGAGGTGTGGGTAACACCTGTGTCAAGTGAAGTGTCAACCTTTCTCTCAGCTGACGTTAGTTTGTTCACTCTCACAACTTGTTTAGTGTCTCGGTTAACCTCATGTTATTACAGAAAAATCCATAATATTGCAGTTTGTTTAACAATGTCACATGAAACCCCAACAAATGCACAAGTGTAATTAATATACTAAAAGGAACTGAAAATACCATGCATAAATATAACCTGAATTCTTCTAAAGGCTGATCACATTCATGAAGTTCCACGTGATTCAAAATTGTAACATATATCCACAGTAAACATATGCATTTTCTTTTGCCTCTTGTTACTTTTTGAGGGTTGACCGCAAACAAACAGCTGTTTCTCTTTTATGTTAAAATTTAGCAATTTTTGTGGTATCGTGTTTGGTTATTGGTTTAAAGTTTCAAAAATGGATATTAGCGAATTCTTTTAATTTCAATAATTTGTGGACCTACTATACTTCACTAAACATACAATATCTATCTAAGATAAGTCAGAGCTTACAGCGTCTTTATCACTATAGCCACCATAAAAACTTAGGGACTTTGATGGAAACATATACAATGTTCTATTTGTGCAGCAAAAATTTTAAACAAAATTGCATGATACTATATTGCGGTCGGAGAGAAGTGTTGCGATTTTGCTGCAGTCAAAAATATTTTAAAGTAAGAGCTTTAGAGAGATTGGGCAAGACTTTGGGTATTTTCACCCTTTTTAAAAATTGTGGCAACTAGGTATGGCTTTTTATCTAAAAACTTTGAGACAAATAAATTCTCTTCGTGAGAAACAGTGATTTCAGTTATTATGAAATATAAAGCTATTAACTAAATTTTAGGATATTTATTTGTCATTGATCATCAAATTAGGTTTTAGTAGTCATCAATAGTTGCACAATAGTACCAACAATAATTTATCTTCTTTTAATATTACTTTTCTTTGTATTTTTAACAGTCTTGGCCAATTTTAAAGAACTTAGAGTCTTGTGTGCTGATGTATTTCTAATGAAATACATTATTTGGTTTTATCTATTTTTACATCTAGTATTTTAACTTTTATTTTTTCAGTTGCAAGAGGTCGAGGGAGAGGTGGGCCTCCTACAAGGGGGAGAGGGGGTGCCCCGTGGCAAAATCAGCAAATGGGTGCAGGAGGTCGAGGAAGATAATCCCTCACATTGCTGGTATGCTGTTCTCAATCATGTAATATTATGTATTACATACAGTGTCTGTATATAAATATTTAAGGAAAGGTAAATATCTTAGTTTCCACCCACTTTTAAGACCTGCTATTAGGAAGTAGACATGAAGAGCAAATAAATATAAATATTGCCTTTGCATCAATATAGTTTCAAATAAAAGATTATCTTAAAAGTGTTGTGGCAAATTAAGATTTTATGGTCTGTGACTTTGTGTTTCCATGATTAGGTGAATAATTGTGTAAGAATTAATGTATTGGATTAGTTTAGGATACTTTTTCATAATTGATTATTATGTGATTCATAGTAAACGCCTCTGTGTTCTAAAAAAAAAAAATTCTCTTTTTATGTTAAAACTTTTGGGCGTTTTATAATTACACATAAAAAATAAACACAAAATTAAAATTCTTCCTTTTATTAATATAACCTCATAAATGGTATTGTATTGTGAGAAAATTGTTTATCAATTTTGTTAAATATGAACAGTGAACATCATTTTACTTCTGTACGTCCTGAGAAGAAATTTGATTCAGGCTTCCTTTGTCTGCATGCTGACCATATTTTGGAAGTGCTTATATTTATATTTATTTACTAAACGGGCTAGTGCCCAGTTTACAAAAGTCATACGTAGATACATACAAAAATTATTAAAATAATGTTCAAACACTACTTGTTTCCTATTGCATGCTAGAAATATTAAATATGAAAATATAAAATTACGCTTAATTTAGAATACCTATTTCAATATACCTAAGTCAGTAAAGGTCAAGTTAAAACAAATACATAGACTAACAAACAATTAACAAAAATAAAAAGTCGCCAATATTGATAGATACTTTACACAGGACACGTTTTAATTTGTTATTAGTTGAGAGTACGATGAAAATTGGTTTAAAAAGTAAAAAATAGCAAAAAATCTAGCGAGTCAGTAATGCCATTTATAAGTTTCCATAGAACAACCCAAACTATATCAAAATTAAACCTGGGTTTTTGAAGTGTTTCTACATTTAAAAGTTTCAACAAATCGCTATTGTTGATGTGCGCCTTAGGTATGTAGAGTTTAAAAGCTATATGATACAGAAATGTTTTGAACTTGTTCAATTACATCAATATATAAGGGATTTTTCGCGAATTGGGTTTAGATTATGCTAATTTATGATGAATTGACGTTTATACGTCATATCCCCCACCAACATAAATGTATGATACACTGGAGATACTTCGGTTTTGTTGGCGAAAACGCTAGTTTCTGTCTGATGCAAATGACATAACCCAAGCAAAACCTGCTCCAGACCGGATTATGCTTGGCTAACCTAAACGTCATCAACATTTCCCCTACTTCAGGTTATGTCGCGAAAACGTTAGATTATGCTTAAAACCTAAACCGTTTATGCTGAATTAACCTCGCGAAAAATTGCTGTATGTTGCAAAATATGGAGATCATACAGTTCTCAAGCTGTGATCTAACTAACGAGATATAGAAGACTTTGAGAACAAAAATGTTATTAAAGTTCCTGGTATGTCTCTTTGAAACATCTTATATGCTTTATTACATAAATTTGCAATATAATAACTAAATCAAAGTGAACTATAATATATGGTCGTTAATTTTGTAAGAATTTGAGTCATTTTTTGAGAATTTGATATATTGACATTTTTCTACAATACATGTAGTTGTCAGTACACCATTGTTGAAATCAGTTCAAATCATCCTGAACTGTCAATCATTAATAATAATATTGATTCTTAAATCTTCTGCATATAATAGAAATTTGCCATGGTGAAAGTACTTCATTTATGAATATATTAAATAATAAAGGTGCTAAATGCTCCTGAGCTTGCATTGATTTTGACTATTTGAATCCTATCGATCAGATAAAAATTAATCCACTGCAACGTGACTCCACCAACATCGTATGCCTCCAACTTATGGGTAAGTTGGAGGCTGTTGTATGTGAAACTTAAGGATCTGTCTCCCCAAGAACCTTCAAGTGCAATGGAAATGATTGAGAGGTGATGTTCTGAAAGGGGCTTTATCGGTGTTTAATCACTTTAATATAAACCACAGTAAAACTGGATGGTTACATTTAATAAAACAAGCCCTGTGAATGAAATGATTCATATATTAGATTTCAAGGATCCCAGTAGTCAATTGTGTAGTTTTTTGGTGCCAAAAAAAATTCACTCTGCTTTCATTTGGGAGTGCGGCATTAAAAGCTTCCAGGATAGATTAAATAAATATTGGCAGTTTCATCTTGAGACAATAAAAATGTTTTATTTTGGTCATATTCAATACTGAATGTGTATCTGATCTGATCTGATCTTAGTGATGGTAGATTCAGACTGTTTTACGGATCACTTCGGAACTGATACACTATATGCAAATACTTGATCCAAGGCGCAACCAGCGAACGCTACACACACTGCATAAATAAAATTAATGGAACTTTCATGAATGCTTTTATTTCGTTTTTCGCCAGCTAAATTATATTTTCTAAGAATTATTTTTTTATTTACTAATTCACTAAATGATTCACAAAATGAACATAGTTTTGTCTTAATATATCCTAAAGCTAAGATACATAACAACTGGGCAATACTTAAAATAAAAGTGACCTAGCATATGTTAAAATCAAGTATATAGGGGACAAGATACAATGACAAAGTTAAAAGCCCCAGCAGTTAGACAATAAAAAATACCGAGGATGATAGTAGAAAATATATGTATATCCATAAAAGGAATTTGCTCATTCTATACTTAACCTAGGCAGTCATTAATTGAATAAAAACACGTTAAAGTTTTTAAGTTTACTCTTAAACACTCCAAACGTGGTGCAGTCCTTTACTTCTCTAGGCGGCCCATTGTATATTTTTATGCAGCCGTATTTTGGGGATGTTTGGAAGAAAAGTTTAAAGTTATTTTGTGGCTTTAATAGTATTGTTTTATTTTTCTTGTTTTGGCATTTCCTTATGGAAATACGAAAATATTTTATAGCCAGATAACCCTCATGGAAATGTGTATACTACCAAATTTTAAGATTTAAGAACGTGACTTCTTGCCTGCGGGTACAACGTTGATAATCGGGTCTAGCATAGCCATATGGATTATAATAGCTCGATGAAGGATTTTTGGCTGTAAGCGTAAGCCCCCTCGTACATCCGAATGCTCGTTGGCACGCCCACGGGATATCTTAAGGTGATTGCTTAGTCACATCAGTTATTCCCTTTCCTCCAGATAATGGTGACCTCAAGATATTTGTAGACAAAGGCTGCCCGAACAAGTCGATAGAGTGTTCCATGTGCTTTATCTGAGCTGAGGGTGTATTTTTAACATTCACTATTGTTCGTTCTATTACAACCTTAAAAATTTTACGAGCCGAGAAAACCACTGAATTGGTTTTGTTTATAAATATTCTTTAAATACGTTCATATTATTTTTTTATTTTATTTTTATTTATTTACCTATTCAATAGTAATCCAGTTACCAATTACAGAACAGCTCTAATTGAAATGTTAACACTTCCGGACTACACACTAACAATCCTACATATAACAAGTAAAGTAATAAAAGTCGACTAGTCGGTAATGGTGTCACACAAGATCCTTCTGAAATGATTAAAACTAACCCCGAAAATATCACAGCTTTATTGTATCCGGTTATGCTTATCATAAATTTGGAACAAGGGTGAGTTAATCCAAATTTATTTCTAGGAGTAACTTGATAATAAAAAGTCCTGAGATGTCTTGTAGGGTATGAAGGCACATTAATTGATATTAAGGACAAAAGAGATGAATTATCAATCTGTGAGTTCAACAGTTTATATAGATATAATAAAGTATTTACATCCCTTCTATTAGTTCTGTTTGATAGTGTTTGCATCTTGTACCGATTAAGTATTACAGACTTGGATATTGTGTCATACGAACCAGTTTCCCTATAATACAAAAACCGTAGAAATCTATTCTGCACCTTCTCAACAACACAACTGTGACATTGATAAGAGGCGCTGCATGCAACTGAAGCGTATTCGAGAATACTGCGCACAAATGAAAAAATTCAACATCTAAATCAAATAATATCCAAATTCTCTAGTGTTTCGCACAACAAAATGGTTATATTATTATTGAATTATATTCATAATACATTCGGTGAAATAAATTGGTATTTTAATATTCTGGAGTTTCATTTGCTTAAATTATCCACTTTTAGAGTAACTTGACCTTAATTTTGCTCTAATTGAAACAATATTTATTTATTTATTCAGTACATCCACTACAGGGAAAGATCCCCAAATGGTACAACAATGGTCCCAACTTAATTCAAATAATTTTAGACAAACAAAATATATAAGTATTTCATGAAATGAAAGTAACATTCAAAAGAGAAAGAAAAATTTTGTGTATATCACACTTAACATTAAAAATATACACATAGTAATAATAAAACAAAAACGAAGACATACAAAAGAATCAACTTTTACAATTCACAATAAGTGTGCATTTCTTAATCTACTAATTTTTTTAAACTGATAAGACTAATTGAAAAAATGTCGATATGGCCAAAATTTGCATTATAATGCGTGTCATCCGATCAACAAATGCCTATTCTCCATAATTTGTTCGGTGCACTCTCTCAGAGAAAAGTTGGTGATGTCGAAGAGGTCTTGGCGGTGTTCTGAAGTTAAGTTGCCCCAGCAGTTGAGGACAATCAATCTCACCATGGAGGAGTTTATAAAGAAAATACAGAAAGTAGTTATTGCGTCTTACTTCCAGAGTTTTATATCCCCAGAGCATGAATCTGACCTCATAACTCAGGTTGTCGGATGGAACATGATGCTTATACAAAAGATATTTAATTTGGACTTTCTCCAAACTTGATATGTGACATTGATAGTATGGAGACCAGATGACACAGCAGTATTCTAAGATACTTCTTATGAGACAATTATAAAGAGATGTAATGGCTTTAGTGTCGACCATGAGTTTGGTGTTTCTCTTTATAAACCCCAGAAGTCTAAAACATTTTCCATATTCCATGACCAAAGGACTATGACATCTATAAAAACTCATCTTTTTGCATTTGTCCACGTCCAGCCTCAACCAATTCTTGTCACACCAGTCAACGAGTCGATCAAGATCACTCTGAATGTCAATACTCTCATCAACGATGTTAAAAAATTTAAGGTCGTCTGCGTACAATAGGCACTTTATAACTCGAAAACAGGAAGATACATCATTAACAAATAAGGAAAAAAGTACAGGTCCTATGTGTGAGCCCTGGGGTACCCCTGATTGAACATTAACTACCCTTGATGAGAACCCGTTGGTGACGTCCCTGAAGATAGCTCTCGATCCAGGCAAGATAAGCCTCTCCCATTCCTACTCGTGATAGTTTTCTCATCAACAATTTGTGGCATACACTGTCGAATGCTTTTGATAAGTCGGTATAAATATCATCGATCTGATATCCTCTCTCCAGATTTGAAACCAGAAAATCCTGGTAAATGGCTAGGTTTGTGCTGGTTGAACAACCCTTAAAGAAACCATGCTGTTCCTCCCTGATGTAATGCCTGTATGTATGAAAAATGATCTGTTAAAATCGATTCCATGACCTTTGGAAGAATTGAAAGTTTCGATATTCCCCTATAGTTTTTGATATGTTCTTTGTCACCGGACTTGTATACAGGAAACAGCGTGGATTCCTTCCACTGTGAGGGAAAGTTGCCACCATCAAAAACCCTTTGAAATAATCCACACAATGGAAGTGACAAGGGCTCCAAACAAGATTTTAGAAAAAGAGGCGGAATTCCATCTAGGCCGGCGCTCTTGTTGCAGTCCAAACAGACAAGTTTGTTAATAATCTTTTCGGCTGTAAAGTGGTGGTATAGCAACTGACAACCGCTCCCGATATTTGCTAGAGCAGCTTCATTAATTTCAATATTAGAATGGTCCGAGTAGCTATCTTCGAAGTGTTCGGCGAAAGCGTTTGCAATATCACGCGTTTCTTTTAGGGGACGGCCGTTAAAGTGCATTTTTTTAGGGATCCTATTCTCCTTCTTAAGAAAGTTTATATACGACCAAAAATGCTTGATATCCGGGATCATATGCTCAACGTTAGAAATGTATATGGCACAACACAATTCTATTTTTACTTTCTATACGAGCATTCGAGTATAGATTGTAATTACTTTCTAGGCCAGAAACTTGAAACTTACGGTAAAGTCTGTTTTTTTGTGCAAGTAACCTCTTGACATGCGGAGAATACCATTTTGGAAGTTTATTTTCAGTCACTACCCTCTTTGGGACGTACATTTCAATCGCTGCAAACAAAACATCATAAAATTTCTCCACAATTTGGTTGATATCGTCCACACCATCAATCTGCCTTACTTAAATAAAAGTGAATGATATGGTAATTTGCTTTAGGATATTCATATATTGTTATATTGGTCTTGTTCTCGATAAAACCAATGTTGGAAACATCAAAGTAAAGTTCAAGCGGAGGGTGGTGGCTGTCAGAACAGACAAGCTGACACGAACTTCTTTCAATCCTACACACAGAAATATCGCTGACAATATCGATTGATTTAAATATTGAAATAAATCGCCACTTGAATCAGTTTGATTAAATTAAATGTTGACAAAGTTAGTTAAATAGATAAAAATAATAAAGGGTATTTTAAGATGTTCTAAATCGGAACTATTTTCCCAGTATTTTCCTCATTTGCTTGTTTTGCTGCTGAATCGTTATATCGGCCTGTTCAGTTTTTATTTGAATTCCATCTATTAATTCATTTTGGTATTCGATTTCTTGGCACATATCAGTAGCTAGTGATTTTAACCTGAAAAATAGTTGTTTGGCTTATATTATTAAATATGTTACAGATAAAGCCCAAAATTTACTTTTGTCCTTATTGGCCGGGCATAAACAAATACAATATATTTTAGTTACTTTGGATTAGCTTTTGCTAGTTTTGTTTAAAAAAGGTTTCTGTTTTATTAGCTTAAAGGAATACTATCCTGTCAAGAACTAATCAAAATAAATAGTATGTTTGGAATAGTTCCCCATCAAAACTTATTGGGACTATCTAATAAAAGGGCTAAACAAAGACCTTTTCAATATTACAAAAAAAAAAAACAAACTGTTTGAAAAAGCTCTGTTTATAAGTTAGGTGGGCAGTATCTACCTACTTAGGATTTTGCAAGAATCAATCGTTTCTAAAATCAAGCGATAAATATCTCACTTTATGAATGAACCACAATGTATAACATATTTGAAAGTTTTTCCTTTTTGAAACGTCATTATAAACTTCAGGTAACTGTCCAAGTATAATGTAGGTGCATCATGCTCTGGTTGCACTCATATCGTAATCTGACAGATAATCCTGATCTCATAAAGGGAAAAATTCATAATCCGCAAGCTGTTATTTTTTGGTATGCACTTTGGTGATTAATCTGCGAAATGCTAAGGGAGAGCCCAAATGAATTTTAAATTGCTGTTACCCTTAAATAACATCGTTAAAATTTATCCATTTGTGGTATTTTATTGAATGATAATTAATTATTAACTTACATAGAGATGCTTTTAGACATTTCATCCATGTTGGCATTTAATCTTGTATCAAAATCAGATCCGGCAGGTAGCAACTGCTGTTGCTCTGACTTTGCAGAAGGAGAAGAGTAATTTGATAGTTGTGATCCATTATTGTCGTATTTTTTTCCCCGTAAACTTGTTTTTGGGCAAGATATCTACAAATGTGAATATTATTATTGTCACTAAATACCTTTTGAAGCAAGCCTCAGAGTTACATAATTATGCAAAAAAAAAACATGGATACTTCAGACCTTTTCATTATAAATCAACCAATTAAAATGGGTTAGTTTGGGTTATCTCCAATATATTTTTATTCACTACAAATACAAATATATTTATTGCCATTATGGTTACAAATAACATTGGGTCGTCAAAAAAAAACTAAAGTAAAACTTAAAAATAACTTAAAATAAAATACGAGTAAGACTAAATTAACACCTAACGAAAAAACAAAAAAAAACAACAAATTAAACAAGTAATAAAAGAAACAATCAAAGTACAGCCAATTACCTGGACAGTCATGATTTAAAAATTTCTAGCAAAAGACAAACAACAAATAAAGGTATAAAACAGCAATTGGAAACTAAAACAGTTTGACGAAAATTAGCATAAAAGAATACAAGCCATTCCTGGTCACTAACAACTAGCAATAAACGCAGGTGTGACCAAGACTGGTACTCTTCGCACTCTGATGTGCAAAATACTCATTTATGGGATAAAATGGATGAGAGCTAAAAAAATGTTTAACTTTCCTTTTAAATGTTATGTAAGCCGTTTCATTCCTCAGTGGTGCTGGCAAGGTATTAAAAACCTTTATCCCCATGTAATAAGGCCCTTTCTCATATATTGCAGTCGAATGGCTGGCCACCATAAGATCACTTCCATGTCTTGCCGATCTATCACCCATCCCCACAGAGCTGTTACATTTAAAGTTATTTTTGTTCTTAAATACAAAACAGCATATATTGAACAGATACAGAAAAGTGGTGCACAAGAATCAAGATAATTACCTTTACAAATTGTTCTTATTATTATTCTCTTTTGCAAAATAAAATACCATAAAATATACGTGAGTGGACATACGCATAATAAAACATTAAAAGAGAATGTTGGCTGATTCTATCCCTCAGATCATAAACTGCATAGCTTGCCGAGGATAGCCTTTTACCACCGATCTCCATATAGATCGGTGCCTTTTACAATTACTTCAGCGTGATCACTCCAGTTTACATTTCTGTTTATAACCAGACCCAAAAGTTTAATATTCTGAACTTGTCCTATCTCTTCATTTTGAATTTTCAAAGTAAATCTATTGCAAATTCGTGTTTTATTTTGATAGTGTACAAAATTAGTTTTACTAGTGTTAAGAAGAAGTAAATTCATATCGCACCATTCTTGCATTCTACCTGCGGCAGAATTCGCTATTTCAAGAGCTATATTCTCGTCTTTATGAGACAATTACTGAGGTGTCATCAGCAAATTGCATTATATACTTCGATTTAGTATTTGGCATCTAAATGCGACGCATTGTAACCCGGAGTAAATTTTAATTAATCTACTATTTCAGCCAATGGTTAGGAGAGCCATATGGACCAGAGCGCATGTTCTAATAATAACATTGTTACGTTTTTCCCATGGGTTCTGACGAAATTACAACTTTTAATGTTTTAAACTAATACTCTATTGTTTATCACTGTATACAATTAAACACACTAAACTATTTTTATAACTTTACAACTAATAGCTCTTTACAATTTAATACTCAATGATTAACTAACTCCAACTCGCCTCTATCCGCTATTTACATACAATCTAAAATCTATCACGAATACTCCGGACGAAGCGAGGCCTCTCTATATTATTCTCGACAAGACATCGGGAGAATTCCACAGTTCCTGAATCTTCGCGGCAGGCGATGACTCATTACGTAGACGCCACAAGGCTAGTTCTATAGGGTAACACAAAAACATTCGGATGGTTGCTAGCCGTGACAATATGAATGTATGTTGCTCTGACATTTCTATTATGGTTGTTGTGATTGATTTATCGAACTATAGTACTCCTTTTGTGTGGAATTCCAACGAAGAAAGGGGATTACAACATAAATAACTGCTTCTTGGGGTTTATTGAATCATCGTTGAGTGTATGTATAAATAAATGGATTATCCACTGCATTCAAGAGATATCTTATTGTCTTTCCTTTAAGGTGTACTGTAATATCAAAACCTCTTAATTTTATTATTTACTTTTATTTATCTATTGAGATGTCTAAGCCTTTTGTTATGCTGAGATGCGGCTGCTGATGGTGATCCTGATGTAGTCGATAGTTTGAGGCAGGTCATTGCGGAATTAACACCGAACTAGCAACATTCTACGTACATTTTTCAGCTGAAGCAGAAAAAAAACTGTTTCCTGGACGAAGCAGCATCTAATGAGGTTTTCTCTGAAGAGGCTGTAAAGCTTAAGCAGCAAATCGATATCTTGACTAAAAAGGGAAAATATATTAAGGATGAAAAACTAATGACTGAAGAACTTTTCACACTTGAAAACCAGTAAGAAATTGATATGTAAATATATAAGTCCGCCATCTTTCGTCTGGAACAGGAGCTTAACTCTCCCAATAAAATAAACCAGATTCTTGAGGCTGAATATGGCTCCTTAAGGGAGAAAATGGAAGAGAAAAATCTGAAAATTCCAACCTGAGCGAACGAAATAGTGGGATGTTATTGTCTATTGAAATCTTACAAAATTAAATTGCTAAAATAACTCATTTCGGAGATATCCAAGTTTTCCAACCATGTGACTTCCGCACTCCTAAACATACAAATTTCTAATGATCAACGTGATGTGGTACTCTCTAGCTAGTTTAAGCTTACTTTCTGCCACATCAATACAAGATGCTCGTACTCTTGATTTAGGCTCTGCATAGTCCAAACAGAGCTCTACTACTTTGATAATCCATCCAAGAACCGTGTCCGAGTGTTTGGTGATCGTAACAGAGAAGTGGACTCTGGTATGATACATTGGAATTCTTTTGGAACTTACCATAATCCAAATGGCTCATCGGATTTTTCAGTTGGCTACTAACTATAGCTGTACAGATAACATTTTCGTTTATTTTTTAGGTTCATGTCATTTTTAATTGTTAATAACCAGTTGATACCGTCGCTTTTATTTGGATATCGCTAAATTTACAGAGCTGTTTTGCGTGGTGCAAAGAGGCCTTACTATTCTAAACGTTTACAATGATCTACTAGCGAGCAGCGTCAAACTTGTTAATTTTCAATGAAATTACTTCTAGAGCTAGTTTTCTGTGACTTATCCAAAGCATTCGATGTATGAATGATGTTGGGAAAGCTTATGGCGCTTGCAGGGGTCGGTCCTTGGTCCTTTATTATTTATAATATACATAAATGACCTCATTAAAATTAATATCAAACGACTTGGTTTCAATTGCGATTCCGAAAACCTCGTTTTGGCGACAATTCATTGGTTATTGTGGACGAATCTAAATTTCTTGGTTTAATAATTGATGATAAATTAAAATTTCGTCATCACACTTTAAAACTAAATAATAAACTTTCATTTGGTTGCTGCTGCTTAGGAAAACGTCTCGGAAATTGGGTGGTGCTGTTGCTAATCATGTTTACTTTGCGATAGGATCACATCTTAGATATGCATTTTCATTTTGGAGCGCATGTTCGAATATCTCTCCCTAATCAGAAAAGAGCTGTCAGAAATCAATAATATACCGACCCCAGAATACGGTTGTCCTCTTTTTTTATAGACAATATGATACTTACTTGGCTTCTTTGTTCATTTTGGAAACAGCTCGTGTGATTAACAAAAACGGAGATATTATTCCTAAGCTTCAGCGAGCCTAAATTTCTAGACATGTAAATGATATCCCTCTTCCCACTCCCCATATTGGTCCTGTCAAGGACTCATTCGCTTACAGTGATGTTAAAATTAATTCTTGGATAATAAAGGATCAAATAATCAATATGTGTTTTTGTTCAATAAATCAATTAATAATACCTTCGAATTGCTTTCATTCGAATTTATATCAGCCTCATTCGTATCTTTTTTACCAAATAAATTCTTCAGTCCACCAAACATAGACTTCATTCCATTAATGTGCCTTTTCGACTTTGTCAACAAGCCGTTAATGTCATCTAATTGTCTGTCGATCTTAGTCAACTGTTGTCCTTGACGATTCAGTTCTTCTGTTGTGGTAATCCCGCATGTTTCTGTTTCTTTTAGAAGTCTTAAACTTTCTTCAGTAGATTTAAGAGAATTTTCTTCGATTCTGCGTTTTTCCTTTTGAAATGCCTCTATCTGAAATATGAAGAAAAAATTAATAGTTTGGTAAAAAGCACTTATGAGATGCTCTCATCCATTTGTGTAATATATTAATAGCTGTACCAAAAAGCATATCTTTTCATAAATAAGCTAGAGCACAAGTATCGTTTTCGGAAATATTCGATATTCCTTGAAATTTAATCGGCTAGTTTAGTTCTATATAATTTACATGCAAGAGTCGATTTTTTTGTATATGTATGTATATTTGACGATAATTTTAGATGAATTTTTCCATTTACACCAACTCTTTTTATATAATGTAAAATGAAAATTATTATTTTATAGAGACACTACAATTGGCCACACTGGGTTGTCTTTCTGGATATAGGGAAAGCATTCAATAGAGCATGGCATAAAGCCCTTATTTTAAAGTTAATACAGTTGGTAATTCTTAACTACTTGACGAAATTTTAGTTATCATTGAAGATGAATCGGAGTTCTTCGGGGCTTTTGCGATAGGCTTCAATGCTTTTCAGCGTCTTCGTTTATACGAAAATTTCACCTGCTCTGTTTATTTGCGGACGACAGAGCACAGAACGATTGTCATAACTTCGAAACAACCGACACTGGTCAACTTAAGTAAAATAGAGAGTTGAACACATAATTGGAGAATAAAGGTGAACCCTGGGAAAACTCCGCGGGCTTTGTGTTTCAAAATCCCGTATCACTAAACTAGTAACTGGAATCAGAATTAACGATTGGGCTCTATACGTTAAAGTACAAGGCCAATGACCAAATAAATGCAATGATATCCACCCTCCAGGATTGGCATAATTAATTTGCTAAGAATGATAGTTGTGATGAATAGGAACATACATAGTCACTCTTAGTTTGAGATATCCATAGTTCTTAGACTACATATAATAATTTCTTATATACCCGGGCATGGGGTATCTACTGCAGCAAAAATGTACGTGATGGAATTATGTGCTACTTGTTGAATATGCAAACTGATTAGAGAACGTTCTTTAAAGCGTATTCTTCCATATTATTCTTTTGGTTTAGGCAGATAAAGAAGGGTAAGCCACCAAGCATTATTATTTGATGCCATCTTAGGATATGTTGATGCGATTTATGATTTGCATCGAGAATTAGCTGCAAAGTATGATGTAATAGTTTTTATCGTTTCGCGGGGATAGGGCGTAGTAACTTACTTGTTCTCTGGTCATCGCCATCTCAAATAACT